>CAUYON010066952.1:0-10545 GCA_963573935.1 Arctocebus calabarensis | reverse complement strand
CTAGGCCTCAATTCCATGAAAGGACTGTATCCATTCATTGATACATTCATTCACCTTGCCCCTGGTGGAAGGGACTGTATTCATTTTTTTCCTGGCCAAGGAACCCATACACCTATATATACCCTGAGACTAAAGGCCTAAAGGAGGAGATGGGGAAAGACTGGGAGAGAAACGGAGAGAGCTTCTCTCTACTAGAATTTTCTCCCTCTAACAGATGCCTTAATGTTTTCTGTATTCTTTTCTTTCTTTTCTGTGAATAAATTCTGTCTTACAAAAATTAAAAAAAAAAAAAAAACTGAAAGTCTTCACTACCAACTTCACCTGTACAGGATAAACTCCTTGCCATGGTCAAGAAAGATGCCAATAATTTCTTTTCAACATATTTTTTGTAGCCTTGTTTTGTAACACCACCAACCATTCATTGCACATTTTTGCCAGAATGTATTTTTAATTTTTTGAAATATCTTCTGTCAGTCCATTATTTTCAGTCATTGCACATCTGTTCTAAGTGCTGAATGCTTTTCCCAGTGGGTTTCTTTTGTTTGTTTGTTTCTTCTTACTGCTTTACTTTGGTTTTGTTTTCTGAGCCATTCATTCCTCACTACTCATTTCCGGTCTTATTTCCCCAAAGCAAGGATATTCTCTTGTATTCATAGAATCTAATAATGGCTGCCTAATAGACTATCCAAACATTTACATAATACGAGCAGTGCCGTTTTCAAAGTTAGTAGATAGACTATTGATGGATGGGTTGACCTATCATACATCCCATCTTGTAACTCTGATGACATTCCCCTTAGTCTGATGGGGATTCAGTCCAAGTTACGTTTTGTATTTAGCAGCCATAGCTCCCTCGCCTCTTTCTAATCTGGAATAGCTCTTTAGCTTCCTATGGTTTATCATGAGACATGGACATCTTGGAAACCAAAGTTGAATTGGTTTATAGAATGTCCTTTTTATTTTTATTTTTACATATACGTGTGTTAAGTAGGTTTCAACTTTTTGCCTTCACAGAATTTAAAAGACTTATAATTTAATAACAACAATGTTTAAGGACTAGAAACAAAAACCACATAAAGAACAAACAAAGATAAATACATTCAGGAAATAAAACTGATGATTACTGCATCAAAATATTAAGCAATCTTAATAATAATAATGCCAAGAAAGTAAAGTTCGCATTGTCAAATAAGAGTATGTCTATTATAGAGTACTTTGATTCTAAGGGCTCAGTATGAAATCATCAGTTAACGTCTTATTTTTTTCTGAAGTCTCAAAAAATAGACAACTAATATTATATAAATAAAAGTAAAAGATCATTTCAAAAAAACAGATTGTGCCAAATCTCATAGACAATAGAAAAAGAAGAAATATTTCAAAATCATTCTACTTGATCTAGATACACCTGATATTAAAATTGGAGAAAATATATTGTTATAAAGGGAAATTACAAACATATTTCACTTATAAATGAGGATGCAATATCCTAAACATATTGACAAGTTGAATTAAAAATTAATGTTTAAGTAATGTACTTTGGTCAAAAATTGAATCCAATTTATGTGATAATTAGTAACTATTTTCTTTCCTTTTTTTTTTGTTTTCTTTCCCTCACCCCTTCCCACCTTCTCTCTGTCTGCTCTCTCCTTCCCCCATGCCCCACTGTGTCATTGTAATTAATTGGCCTCATATCAAAGTTGAATACACAGGATTCATGCTTCTCCATTCCTGTGATGTCTCACTAAGAATAACGTGTTCCACCTCCATCCAAGTTAGTACAAATGCTGCAAAGTCTCCATTGTTTTTGATAGCTGAGTAATAGTCCGTGGTATACATATACTATAGCTTATCAATCCATTCCTGGGTTGAAGGACATTTAGGTTGTTTCCACATTTTAGCAATTGTAAATTGGGCTGTGATAAACAGCCTAGTACAAGAGTCTTTATAATAATTTTTTTTTTCTTCAGGATAGATGCCCAGCAATGGGATTACAGGATCAAATGGGAGGTCTAGGTTGAGTTCTTTGAGCTTTCTTCACACTTCCTTCCAAAAAGGTTGTATTAGTTTGCAGTCCCACCAGCAGTGTAAAAGTGTTTCTTTTTCCCCACATCCGTGCCAGCATCTGCAATTTTTAGATTTGGTGATATAGCCCATTCCTCCTGGAGTTAGATGGTATCTCTGGGTGGTTTTAATTTGCATTTCTCTAATACTTGGGAATGATGAGCCTTTTTTATAATATTCTTCACCTTACCTCAGGCTGATGTTTGTTTGTTATTAGATTCAGGTGTTACAGTCCCCTCTAGAATGATACAGAAGTCTTATTTCTCAGGGTGTCATATGTGAAGGCTGCAATGTCTCTCTTCTGCCATGGGCAATGCTGATTCTGAACACTTGGTCCAGGTGGTGTCTGACATTTCCACTGAGGTTACTTCTTTCCCCTTAACTAATACCCAGTTTGTAGGAGGAGACTCTGAGAACATGCTGTTCCTTGCCAACCTTTCATCTGAATTCCTACCTATTATTTTTTTAATAGTACCATCTTTCCTGTGCCCCAGAGCACAGCTAATTATTTTGTCTTTCCTCCTTTCAGGAAAGCTTCTGCCTGTACCTCTTACAGGACTTACTGCAAATGCGTGTTTGCAAAATTATCGGTTCCCACGTTGACTCTTCAGAGAAAGAATATTGCTGGTAGTTAACAGGTTAAATCTTGTAAATCAGTTGTATTCTTTACTAATAGACTTAGGTTACATTGGAAGAAACCCTCCTACATTTGTCGTTTCAGATTAACAAACCAACATGCAAAAAAATGGAGCCCATTTTCTAATCTCTTTGAATTTAAGCATATTTAATAAAATTGTATTCATTGAATCTAACAATGGCTGCCTAATAGACTATGCAAACATTTAAAGAGAGAAAAAAAAAAAAAGATTGTGCTGTTTTGACCTTGCCTTGACACCTTGGAAGTGAAAATGTGATACTTTATCCGGGCCCCACTGCTCTGTGTATACATACATGTAAGACCTGTGAAATTAGTACATGGTGGCATGGATCAGTCTTCATTGTTATTCTGCAAAATGTGCTATTCTGAGTGAGTCCTTAAGCTAGCATCTGTGCAGTTTTATTCCTAAGAGCAATGACAGTCAAAGGCGTGCTTGGAATTTGTGTGTTTTCTCCTTATCTGCCACTCAATTTCTGGCCGCATGACTGTTCTGGAAGACAGGAGATGCTCAACTTTGCAGGCCCACTGCGGGCTCCGGCTCCTCCCTGCTGAGTCTCTCCTGCTTGGTGTGCATCTTATAGCAGCTGCAGCGCCAGGACTTCTGATGCTGTTGGATGTAAATACAAAAGTTTCCACTTTATTTTACTCCGAAAAAAATGAGCTTAAGTGCTATGGATGTACATGGATCTTTAAAATGATAACCTGCTTCTGTCACGTCTCCAGTTATCAGCCTACCACTGTGACCCTTGGCATCTCAAAAATCACAAAGAAAATGCCATTTGTTTATAAGACCACAGGAGCTCATTCTTTGCAGTTGGTGAGCACGCACTGTGCTCCAGGATAGTGTGGATGTAGGATAAGTTAATATGGTCCTCGCCATGAAGGATTACCACTCAACACTGTGTGGAAAAGGGGAGTGAGTACTGTGAGTTCTTTTCCATTTCAGAGAAAACATTAACTCCCAGCCAAGGAGAACCTTCCCAGTTTCCACGTTCAGTTTCTTCTTGGTTTTGCTACAAACCTGCCAAAGTCGACTTCTGAAGTTTCAGGACTGAGTCCTACTTAGAACCCACATGGGTAGGGAAGGCCCATCTGATGAACAGGTTAACAAAGGTGAGTAAAAATACGTCTAATGAGCTTTAATAGGTGTTTACTCAAACCACATTCAAAAAGAAATCGCTGAGAATGTAGCTTAAGATGCATGGCTTAATATTTGAGGAGTGAAAAAAATGAACGAGACAAGGCTCTTGCCTCAAGGTCATGTCAGTCTGCTGGGGAGGATGACAACTTTATGGGGAATTCAGCTGCTGATTAAGAATCACAGGCCTCCAAGTCAAAGATCATCTCTCACAGATCCGTGGCCTTAAAGACAGGCCAGCCCGCACTGATCAGTTTTGACTAACACAATCAGGCGTGCGTCCTGGCTGCTGAGCGGCTCAACAGAAATCAGGTCAGCGTCACTGGAGCAGCCACCGAGGACTTGGATTTAGAACCTCATTTGAACGTGTTTCTCAGGTAATTTCAATGCACATTAATCTTTGAGAACCACTAGTGTGGCAGGTTTCTTCTTTTATTTACATTTCAAATAATAACACAGATTTGCAAAACTGATCTCGCCCGAGAAGGGGAGAGTGCACTTTACACTGCAATGTATTATTTATTTATCCCTATAAACTGCTAGTGTCCTTTAGCTCTGTCCCTCTTCCCTGAAAGTCTTTGAAGACCGTGCAGCTCAGTCGCCCTGTGCAGTTACAAGGGAATCAAAAGAAAACATTTCCATTCTGGTCCCTCGAGGCAGCACCAGCTGTTATGTAATTTTGTTACAAAGCTATTTCCTGCTGCTGGAGGGTTTGAAATAACATTTACTTGTATAATTCTAATTCTATTTAGTTTATCCATCCGGGGACAAATAAAAAGCATAAATTAATCCACTATGAATATGTCAGGCAGATAACCATTTTAGAATATGAGAGAATTAAATGTTGTTTACAAATATTTTATAGCCTAAAAAGTACCTTTCCAAAGATCTCTAAACATGCATTATGTGTCCTGTATGTGACCTATTATTGTTTGAAAGAACAGTATTTTCCAGACTTTCAAAGTTCTTAGCATACTTTGGAATCAAGGAGACACACAGGACTATAAAGAAGGAACTCGTGCAAGAATGGAGTTAATACTCCATGCTCATGGGGCTTGGGTCTCCGCAACCTCCAAGTGACATCTCTCAAACCTGAACACCCATGGTAACTATGGAACTGAAGGGCTTTTTAGCTCTACAATCCAATGATTGCAACTTTATTTCTCTGTATGATTTCAGAGGTTTTAGAAATGCACACAGTAACATCCCAAAGCGCCCGCACGCTGGGATGTTAGATATAGACAGATATTGATTTACCAAAACTATCCTACTTCCTCAAAGTAGGAAACTGGATGAAAACAGAGCAGGTGCCAGCCCCCCTCCAAGGTAGTCTGTGCCTTCTGAGCCCTCCTCATGGAAAGACTAAACCACGCCCTCCCGGCAGTGAAGCCACTCTGGGTGCCTGGGCCTTTCACCCTGGTTTCTTTCTCTCATCTTCAATGAAGCAAAGAGTAATTCCACGGTCCAGGCAGCCCATGCTCAGAACGTTGTCCCTGCAGGCCAGCCCTGCTTTCCTTCAGAGTAGCTCAGAGGAACACCCGACACGAGGTACAGATGCCACTTGAACGCCACCAACCACTACACGCAGGGCTCCACAAGTGGTCTCCCTCCGTCAGCTGAAAGCTTCCTCTGCTTTCCGGCTGGACGACTGCTGGGAGCAGCGGGACAGGACGTCTCTTCTGCTCGGTTTCACAGCCCCTCATCCAGCAGCAGCAACAGGATCTGTTCATCTTTGCATCAAGACAGAACCACAAGGCTCTGAGCCTCAGGTCCCCCACATGGGTGAGGCGTTAAAAAGGTTGGAAACCAAAGAATTAAGGCCACCTCTATTGACAGCACGCATCACCACTCATCACAAGAATTTCCCCTTGTCCCTGCATCTAAGGTGCATTACTGCAGAATTGCTTTAGAAACATGATTTAATATACACATAAATATGGTTTTAACTTTTACGCTGATCAGTGCAATTAATTCTGAGTGCAAATGCCTCCAATAAAGACATTGTTCTTGGTTTTTATTTTCTATAGAAGCATATCTAAATGAGGGAAGAAGAGGAAGGTGAAACTTAACACCAAGAGAAACAAATTAGATAGAAATGTGTCATTCGATCAAGTAAGAAAGCATGGCAGGGGAAGAGGCAGCAATGTTAATACAATGACCAGAAGAGGATTAAGGAGAAGAGACAAATCAGAGTAACCTGAAATCTGGGCAGGAGCGAGAGAAAGGCAGGAACAAACGACGGTGTATAAATCCAGCAGAACCTCTGCAAGGTGACCACCCACAGGACTGTAACACACTGGTCACCTTACGGAACTGGGCCTCACGTGCTGATGTGCACAGGTGGTGCATGCCTGACCTATGCAAATCAGGTCCCCTTAAGGAGGTGGTCAGTAGGGAGCTGGCCATCTCTGGAAGTTCTACTGCACAGAGAAGGGTGAAGTCAGTGAGAAAGAAAAAGCTAAATCAAAGATGAGAACAACCAATATGAAATAAAAACAGCAGCATTAGCCTGAGGCAACTGAATGAGACTCTGTCTCAGAAAAAAAAGAAAAGAAAAACAAAAGAAAGAAGGAAAACCAGTAGCAATTTCGGCCTACACTGAGGTAAATTACAATGCATGGTGTTGGGAAATAAATATATTCTTTTGCAAACCACCGCTCCCTGAGAGCACAGAGAATCATGGCCAAAAGTAAGGAATGATTAAAATTAACAGACACAATGTTATAGGAACTCCAAGGATGTGGTGCATAAAAGACACCTGAAAGAAAAGCAGAGCTCAAATTAAAACCAAAATGAAGCAGAAATCCTGCTTAACGTGGACGAGGGAAGAAATACATAGATATTCTGAACAGAATGCCTTCCTGAGACTGGGGAAATCTCTGTGGGCTGAATTCTGGTGCAAATTCATTCTGTGACTCAAGAAACTGATCATTTCCAGTAGGTTTCAAATTCCCCATGTGTAAAACAAGACGGCTCCCATCAGTCTAAATAACGTGTGTGTGTATGTGTGTGTTTGTTACGTGTGTGTATCAGTCTCAGGACACGGCCTGTTGGCTTTGCTTTTGTGTAACTTATAACCTTTATTTGGAGTTTCTCTCTAAGCTGATTTTGAAAATTATGAGCCTATAATACTTTGCCCAGGCCAGTTTCTAAATTATCCTGTGAAATTTGCAATTATATCGCTTGTGACTTCCAGCAGCCTCCTACAGGAAAACATTCCAATCATTGAAATCTCTCTTTAAAACAGAAACAAAATTTTCTCAGTCCCCAAAGTCACCCAACATATGACTAGAGCCTCCATTTTTCATTAGAACATAATTCTGTTTTTCCAGATAGAGCAAAAGAATATATTTATTTCCCAACACCATGCATTGTAATTTACCTCAGTGTAGGCCGAAATATTCTTTCCTATTGAGAGAAGTTGCCAAGGGGTGGGGCACTTTTCTCAGCAACATTAAGCTGAGATGATATTCTTTTCTCACCAGAAGTCAAACATTGCTATAAAAACATGCACCCATAGAGGTAGACAGGATTTTATAAGAGGCATTTCACAAAAGGTATTTACAATTTTACAGGCAAGGAGGGAGTTTAGGGAAGGCTTGAACAGAGCACAATCAATTGGAAATGAGGCCCACCCCAGCACCCCTGCGCTCAGCAGATCTCTGCAGTAACAAAGAAGAATACAGACAGCTACGGTCAGAATCCTAGGTGAGGAGGGCTGTGCCGTCACAGGGAACCTCTCTCACCTGCCTTCACTGCACAGGAAGCAGATACAGCGTGCCGCAGCCTCTCCAGCACTAGCTGAGGCCGCAGAGGCACGGAGAGCTGTCCATGCCCACGGGCAGGGGCCATTTCGACACTGCTCAGAACAGCACGGCCAGCACAAGGGCCGTGCAGTCTGCCTGAAACAGAGAACCCAGCCTCGCAGAAAGAGGTTGGAACATCAGTACCAGAAGCACGTTGTGGCTATGTCCCAAACGCCTTCAGAGCACAAGCAATTGGAGACGAGGCGCACTCCCGCGCCCCCGCACTCAGCAGATCTCTGCAGCAACAAATATGCCAAACACCTTCAGAGTTTGCTTTCATTGTGTTATTGCTTTTGTTTGTGTATCATCCATTCCAGGAGAGCTGTGAATCCTTTCTAACAAATGACGCCATCGTATTATTTTTACAATTCCCACCTTCAAAGGTCACCGCTAGGCCATCTGACGGATAGCTCCGTGGACAGAGGGGATTTGACATTTGCAACCATGATCCACTTTGCAAGGCTGGAGGACCCAGAGGCGGCGCAAAAGCAGCTTCTGTCCGGGCCAGCTGCCCAAGCACAGATACACATGTATTTGTACATCTTGAATCTTGTTATCTAAAGAAACACAGCAATGTTTTGGTTTATAGATTAATAGCAAACCTCATTTTTTAAAATTAAATCACAGCTGTGTACAATAATGCATTTATGGGGTATGATGTGCTGGTTTAACATACAATTTGAAATACTGACAACAAACTGGTTAACATAGCCTTCACCATACTTTCTTAATTATTGTGGTGAGACATTTACCTGCCTCCTTTTGTCCCTGCATCTTGGGCTATAGTTGATTTATAGCTTTTTTAAAAATTTTTTATGATTAAAAGAGTATCAAAGTATACAAATGCCAAATATTAAAAAAGTAATAATGTGAGAAGTGATAAAATTTGTTCTATACTCCAGAAATAACTACCTTCAAGAGATTAATGTCTTCTTTCATATTTGTCCACACATTTATTATTAAAAGTATCTGTCAAACTCAGTTACCTATTTTTTTAATTTTAAAAATAAAAATAGATTATCTATGTGTGGTATGCATATATACACACCCTGCATATGTATTCTTCCTCATTCTTATCAAAATGCATTAGACATTTTTTGATGACAAATTTTAAATCAGTAGATAATCCCAGTTTATATTAATATTAAATTTAGTCTTTTTAAAAAAATAAAATAAAATTAGGGCCCAAAGTCAGGAATTAATTATATATTAAGTTCAACACTCATGGCTTGGCTTGACTGTCTACTTAAAATGACACTCAACCTTGAATTTCTTGTTAACACTTAGATTTGAAATATTTATAAATTCACAGATTATAAGAATGATACAGGAAAATCTCCATACATCATCTTATACAAAGAAGGTAAACTATTAAAATCACGACATCTACATGCCCACCTCCCAAATTCCACACACACTTTTCTGCTATGTTTGAGGTTGTGTGGGTGTATCTGTAGCTCCGTGAGCACCACCAGAAGCAAGATACTCTAGAGGCAACGGCACAAAGCTCCTCCTCCCCTTAGCCGTGCCAATCACTAATCAATTCTTCCACTCTGTGATGATGTTAGCTCAGAAATGTTACCAAAAGTGGAATCATGAGATCTGCATGTTTTGGCCACTGGCCTTTTTAAATCACACAATTTCTTTGAGGGTCATCTATGTGGCTATTGCATGCATTAATATTTTGTTCTTTTCTCTTAAAGAGGAATTTTCCACACCCTAGATGAACTAAAGGGGATCCACTGGTTAAACTACCTAGAGACTTCTGCATAGTTTCTAGCTTGGGGCTTTTACAAGTATTGCTGTTACAAATATCCATACAAATTTATCTTTTTATTATTAAGTCATTTGTACATAGATCATGAATACATTTATGCCATTATGGGATTCAATATGTTGATTATTGGTACAAACTGGAGTGCTTACATCCTAATCGATATAGCCTTCTCCTCATTTACCAAATTACAGCATTGAAACATTTATGATCTATACCTGATAAATCCAATTTATGCTTGCAATATGCTTCAATTCTTAGGCACTTATTCCAGATGATGAAGACCAATTTTCATTCAACTACTAACTTCAAATTTCTGTATTAAATTTCTATGAATATTTGATTATTAGCTTGTATGCTGGGTTCGTTTTTAGTTTTCAAAGAAATCCTGAACTACTTTTTGAGTGGCTATACCATTTCACATACCCATTAGCAATTTATGAGGGCTCCAGCTTTCCACAGCTTCACTAGCATTTGCTGTTTTCGTCATTTATTATTTTGGTCATTCTGATAAATGAATAGTGATTTCTCATTGTTATTTTTAACGGACATTTCTCTATTGGTTAACGATGTTGAAAGTCTTAATGTGGTTATTTGCCATCTGTATACTCTATTTGGTGAAATGACTTGCACAACTTTTGCACATTTTCTAATTGGATTGTGTTAATGTTGACTTTTGAGAGTTTTTTATATATTCTAAACATAAGACTGTTGCCAGCTCAAGCAATCCACGTTCTTGCCTCATTGGTCTCCCAGGGAGCTAGGACTATAGCCTTGAGCCACCAATGTGCCCAGCTTATTTTTACCTTTTTTTCTTTTCTTTTTTTTTTTTTTTTGCTTTATGCAGTTATCTTTTCTTTTAATGAAGTCAAATACACATGGATCATGAATACATTTATGCATATGTGGGGTACAATGTGTTGATTTTTTTTTTATACAATCTGACATGGACCTTTTAACATAGTTTTTTTGTAGAATGTTTCTCTTTTTTTTTTTTTAATAATTTTATTGAATCATAATTATGTACATTGGTGCAATCACAGGGCACGATTCATATACATTCAGAAATATTTTGATCATACTGTTACAGATATCCTTCATGGCATTT
>CAUYON010066947.1:0-93713 GCA_963573935.1 Arctocebus calabarensis | reverse complement strand
AATGAATTGAATTAAATAATAAAGTTCAAACTGTCATAAACTCATAGACCACAATGATTTTACAAAACAAGCAATTCCAGAAATCTTATAAACAATAAAAAAAGAAATATTTCAATATCATTCTACTTGATCTGGATACACGTGATATTGAAATTGGAGAAAATATATTATTATAAAGAGAAATTACAAACATGTTTCACTTATAGATGGGGATGCAATATCCTAAACAACATATTGACAAGTTGAATTACAAAATTAATATTTAAGTAATATACTTTAGTCAAAATTGAATCCAATTTATATGAAAGTTAAACACTATTTTCTTTTCTTTTTTTTTGGTTTTCTTTCCCTCGCCACCTCCCTCCTTCTCTGTCTGCTCTCTCCTTCCCCCATGCCCCACTGTGTCAATCATTGTCATTAATTGTCCTCAAATCAAAGTTGAATACATAGGATTCATGCTTCTCCATTTCTGTGATGTTTCACTATGAATAATATATTCCACCTCCATCCAAGCTACTACAAACGCAGCAAAGTCTCCATTATTTTTGATGGCTGAGTAATATTCCATGGTATACATATACCATAGCTTACCAATCCACTCCTGGGTTGAAGGACATTTAGGCTGTTTCCACATGTTAGCAATTGTAAATTGGGCAGCAATAAGCAGCCTCGTACAAATGTCTTTATAATAAATGTTTTTTTTCTTCTTCTGGATAGATGCCCAGCAATGGGATTGCAGGATCAAATGCGGGGGGGTCTAGGTTGAGTTCTTTAAGCTTTCTCCATACTTCCTTTCAAAAAGGTTTTATTAGTTTGCAGTTCCCACCAGCAGTGTAAAAGAGTTCCTTTCTCCTCACATCCACACCAGCATTTGCAATCTTGAGATTTTGTAATATAGGCCATTCTCACTAGAGTTAGATGGTATCTCAGGGTGGTTTTAATTTGCATTTCTCTAATAATTAAGGATGCTGAGCATTTTTTCAAGTGTTTACTGGCCATTTGTCTGTCATCTTTAGAGAAAAATCTATTCATCTCTTTCCCCCATTGATGTATAGAATTGTCGTTTTTTTTTCTTGTAGATTAATTGAAGTTCTGTATAGATCCTGGATATTAAACTTTTGTCCGATTCAAAATGTGCAAATATCCTTTCCCATTGGGTAGGTTGTCTATTTGCTTTGGTTGTTGTCTCCTTGGCTGTACAGAAGCTTTTCAGTTTAATTAAGTCCATTTGTTTATTGTTGCAGTTGTTGCTATTGCCATGGTAGTCTTCCTCATAAAGTCTTTCCCCAGGCCAATATCTTCCAATGTTTTTCCAATTCTTTCATTGAGGATTTTCATCGTCTCATGCCTTAAATTTAAATCCTTTATCCATCTTGAACCAATATTTGTAAGGGGAGAAAGGTGCACATACAGTTTCAGTTTTTTACATAAGGATATCCAATTCTCCCAGCATCATTTATTGAATAGGGAGTCTTTCCCCCCAGGGAACACTCTTATTTGGTTTATCGAAGATTAGACAGCTATAAGTTGTTGGTTTCGTTTCCAGGTTTTCTATATGATTCCAAGTACCTATGTCCCTATTTTTGTGCCAGTACCATGTGTCTTCACCACTATGGCCTTATAATACAGCCTAAAATCTGGTATGGTGATGCCCCCGGCTTTGTTTTTATTACTAAGAACTGCCTTAGCTATATGGTTTTTTTCCTGGTTCCATACAAAGCGCAAAATCATTTTTTCCAGGTCTTGAAAGTAGGATGTTGGTATTTTAATAGGGATGGCATTGAATTGGTAAATTGCTCTGTGAAGTATAGACATTTTAACAATGTTAATTCTTCCCAGCCATGAGCATGGTATGTTCTTCCATTTATTCAAGTCCTCAACTATCTCCTTTCTTAAGGTTTCATAATTTTCTTTTCTTTTTTTTTTTTTTTGTAGAGACAGAGTCTCACTTTATGGCCCTGGGTAGAGTGCCAAGGCGTCACACTGCTCACAGCAACCTCCAGCTCTTGGGCTTAAGCGATTCTCTTGCCTCAGCCTCCCTAGTAGCTGGGACTACAGGCGCCCACCACAGCGCCCGGCTATTTTTTGTTTTGCAATTCAGCCGAGGCCGGGCTTGAACCCGCCACCTTCGGTATATGGGGCCGGTGCCCTGCTCGCTGAGCCACAGGAGCCGCCCAATTATTCTAATTTTTAACAATTCAATAGCACAGACATTTAAAAGATTCTTGAGAGTTCCTGGCAAAGTCATGCCCAGAAACATTGCATCATTTCTTACTTCTGTCAGCACTGGGTGAAGGTGTCTATTTTCCTACCACCTCGCCCGCACAGGCCGCCCCATGATATTTATCCCTGCTAATTTGATACATGGTAGATGACGTCTTGGTGTTTTTATTTGCGTTTCTTTAATGATTAATAAAGTCACCCATTTTGCAATATCCAAGTTTCTTTAAAGAGACTCAGAAAAAAGGTAAGTGGAGATGATGGTGCAGTTTACAGCCTGGCGTCTTTCATGGCTGTCTGCCAGGATGACCCACACGAAGCTCGTGCTGTGGGCCCTGGAGTTCCTCTTAGATTCCGACCTGCAGCTCTCCATAGTATAAACTCATCACCCACAGCCCTGTGCATGAGGCACTTTTACCAAGATAGCTCTTTGTCCTCCACAGCACCTGTGTCTCTGATGCGGAAGGTTCTTTGTGCCCAGCCTTGTGCCACATCCTGAACCCAGAGGCCAGACCCAGGGCCTGTGGCAGGTGGGCAGCTCCGTCCATCCCCACATGGCCAGGGTTGTAGAGGGAGAGCCATCTTGGAGCCTTGAAGGAGAGGTCACCCGTTGCTCTCAGTAGATTCAAGGACAGCCTGTGATCCCCCGAGGGCCCATGCCAGTATATACACAGTACACCCCAGGGCCTGGCACACCTCAGAGGGGGAGAGGCTGCCCAAATGTGGGGAACCACAGAGTGGGGAGGACAGAAAGCCAGGATCAAGGGGTATTTGTGGATGACAGAACAAGGAATCCAGGGGTCCGGGTAGACTGTCCGTCAGAGTCCTTGATAGTTCAGTGACATGGGAAAGTCTGTGTGAGGGCACAAGGCTGGTGCAGGCCTCTCTCTGTGCCCGACTCCCGCAGGCTGGCCTGACTCAGGCAGCTGACTGTTCCCAGACAGCTCACCCCATCCAGTCCCACAGGGAAGCCTGCAGCTGGCCTTATCAGGGGCAGCATGGACACCCTATAGCCTCAGGTAGGGGCAGTCACAGGCATTCCACTGGGTTACGTCCCATACGCCCACTGGTTGGCCAGAGAAACTAGAAAACAGCTTGGTTGGAAGAAGAGAGAGTTGAGGAGAGGTGAAGGGTGAAAGTTGAGGTTTGAGAAAATCCCTGTAAAAATGAAAACAAACCATTCATCTTTCTCCCGGGCGTCTTACCCCCACAGTGCCCTTTGAGGATCTTGCTCTGATGTCTGTGGGGACAGCAGCTCTGAAACCTAATCCTGCTGTCAGCTACCAGCCCCCCACCCAGTGTGAGACTTGCCAGTCTCTCCTGGAGGCCATCCTGATGGAGGAGTTCCCTGACCAAACCCAAGAGCAGAGAACACTTTGGGGTATCTTTTCCTCCCTCTTTGGCCATTGAAGCATTTCAAAGCAATTGTAAAAATTATATGAACCCCATCGAAGAACTGTTACAACAATGTTTATATCCAGTGCTTGAAACAAAGACAATGATATTATAAATAATTGTAGATGATGAAGATAGGCCAGAAAAAAACAACATAATTAAAAGAATTTTACAAGACAGACCGTTCACAAAGATGGATGGAGTAACACAATATGTTAAAAATATCTGCAATTAACATAAACACAGCGCAGCGGACAGAAACCATCTGCCGGCTGGCCTCAGCCTGGGCAGAGTTCTGTGTCATCCCACGAGGTGCTGCTTCTCACTGTGGCCATCAGGTCTCTGAGGCCCCCTTGCCCCGGGCAGCATCGGTCTGGGGAAGTCTGCCCCGGCAGGAATCAGAGGTCTATAACTTGGGAAAGCGAGGACTTCCCAAGAAGTATCTTCTGAGGGTCATGCAGCTCCTCTAGAACCCTCCATGGCCCCATGTGAGGTTGAGCCCACAGCTGTCCTCACACTCCTGTGCTTCTCCATCGCAGCACTGGCCAACACTAAGGCCGTTTGTCCAGGGACCCCTGTGGAGGAGCCTCGCGCTGATGCTCCTGGGGTGTGTGCCGCAGTGTTCCACTCTCAGTGTCTGCTGGCCGGGCTCTTAGCCACACCATGCTCGTGGACTGACCAGGGGCTTCCAAGGCTGGGATTCATGGTAGGGGAAAGACAGAAGGCAGACCCTGACCACAGAACCCCACCTGGACTCCAGATACTTTGAGGGGAAGGCTTTGGTGCCAGCTCTTGGGGTAGCTGCCTGAACCCGTCAATCGTGTTCCTTCCTGGGCAGAAGTAGAAGCTCCTAGCATTTCGTGCTCAGACAAAGACTGCCCAGGAGCACCCTTGGTGACTTTGTATCCTGCTTCCCCTTTATTCCTGTCTAAAAAAAAAAAGAAAAAGAATACGTTTAACTATGAAAAACTTTGGCCATATAGAGCAGAATAGACAACCAACTGTGTAACCAGCAAGATCAGACAGATGTGAACTTTTTGTCGTACGCTTCAACTCTCCAAACTTTTCCTCTTTTTTTTTTTTATAAAGGTAAAATGTACAGGTAAAGTCAAAGCCCCATCCCCTCATCCTCCCTAGAGGTCGGGTTCACTCTCCTTGGCTGACAGCCTTGCGCTTAGGCGCCATTGCTGTGCTCCCCACTCGAAGGATGCCTCCCAGACTGCGTGTATGGTTTGGTATGAAGGTTTTTCCAACTTGGCTTCCCAGTGAACCAGGCGTTGTCAGAACACTCACTGTTTTCTCTTTTAAACTGTCTACTCTAGTCAGCAGTTCTAGGTGGCTCCGTTAGACTGCTCTGTTCTCCTACAGTCTGAATGAACCACGGTTTGTGCACGTGCTGCCTGACTGAGGGCGTTAGGGCATTTCCACGTTTCTGTGGCACAGAACAGAAAAGAAGGTATGTCCTGGTGGCACTGGCAGGCAGGGTGGCCTGACACTGGGAGATGGGCTCCTGCAGGGGGCCTGGACCCGCGGTGGTGGCACTGACTTGCACACCTCTCCTTTGCCAGCACTGTGTTATCTGACTCGCCCTTTCTTGACAGTTTCATGGATGCAGCCCTCTGATTTTTAGAGCAGCTTTCTTTCCAGAAGCTTATGTTCAGCCTGATTTTTTGAAGGCCTAGGATGAGCCCAAAATATTAGGCCTTTATGGGGATCCTTTGGCCTTCCCTGAGCAGAGTGCACCTGGGGTCTCCAATTGGCTCTTGCTGCGCAGTGAAGTGGAAAGCCCGCCTGAGCCAAGGGCCAGCATGCGGAGGTGGGCAGGGCTATGCCTGGTGGCGCAGGTGGCTCCTCTGAGACCCTCGCCATGCCAGGGGCGGGGACCAGCCCTTCACATCCATAACTCAGAGTCGGACATCCTTAGGCATTGATTGACCGCTGGCTGAGTCTCCAGCAGTCATTGCACAGCCCTGACCTGTTGTACTTCCTTCAGCCAGGGCAAGGTGTGGGGTCAAAATGAGTGCTGTGCCTGGCTTGTGGCTGGCCCTGCCCACCTCCATCACTGTTGGAGAGAGATGACCAGGTCAAAGATTTGGAAATGACCCCTAAGGCTGGGCCTTGTCCCAGGCCATGGGATGATTCCCCCAGAGCTAAGAAAGGACTTTGAGGCCAGGCCAGGCTGAGTCACACATGGCCTAGCATATCAGGGCTGGCCTTTAGTAGCCCAGCCCCAGGACCAGTGCGGGCCTCGGAGGAACCCCTTGCACCGCGCTGGAGTCCCAGGTCTGCTCACTCACTCAACTGTTCCCCTCCTGCACTCAGGCTGGGGCTCCAAGCCCTGTCCTCCTGGAGCTCCCAGGGCAGGGTGGTCAGACAGGCCCAGAATGGCACATGCTTCCAGGAGGGTAGCTCTCCACAGAAGGCAGGCCCGCAGGAAGCACACAGCATTTCTAGGAAGCAGTGTCCAGGAGACCTGTGTGTGAGTTCGAGTCTACCAGGCTGCCTCGGACAGCATAGGTGGTGGGGGGGCGGGGGGAGGTCCTGAGGTGGGAGAGGAACAGAACAAAGGGGCCTGGGTGTAGCGAGGGGCAGTGGGAGGAGTGAGGGAACACAATGGGATTGAATCTCCCGGGGCCTGGTGAGGACTTTGTCCACAGCCTCAGGACAGAAGCCACTGGAGACAGGCCTGAGCTGGTGTCCTTGTAAAGCCACTTCCTGGGTGACTTCAGGCGAGGCCCTCACCTTTCTGAGTTTTGGTTTCTTGCTCTCTAGAATAGAGGTCATGACACCCACACCTCGGGTTGTTTTGTAGAGTAAAGCTTGGGCCTCCTGTGGCCTCTGGCTAAGCCCCTCTGGGCTACCAGAAGAGGGAAATCTGAGGCCTCAGCAATTTCTTCCTTCAAAGTCCTGGACCTTGAGGTAACTCTCTTGGGAAAGTGGGGTGCCAGCCGGCTCATGGACACGGGGCCCAGAGGAGCTACATGGACTAGACTGCAGGTGTGTGCTTGCCACTGGGTGTGCGTGCACGTGTGTGCATACTTTTGTGTGTGTGGTGTGGCTTTAACAGGAGGGAGGTGAGCGAGAGGCCAGCTTCCTGACAGGGCAATTGTAAAACATTCATAAAACTTTTATTGGACTTGCCACCCTTCCAGATAAATATTTTTCGATTTTATGGGCTTGTTTTAGGGCTCTGAGCTTAATCATGGCTTTGTAGCTGCCTTTAAAAAAAATTAAATATTGTTTTGGCAAAAGGAGTCCCCTCCCCCCACCCTGGCCCAAGGCAGCTTGCGCTCTGCGCTCATAAAGCCCTGTCACTCTCAACTCTTGCCCTTTCTCCCTGTGTGTCTCAGAGCTGCACTAAGATGAACCTGGAAAAGGGGAGGGAGAAGAAAAAAGTCACTGTGCTCGTCTCCCTCCTGTTTCCCCACCCCCTCCCCAGCCTTGTGCTGCAGAGATCCAGATCCAGCTCATTTTTCCACAGAAGGAAATGGGCAGAAGGGTCCCCAGCTGGGCAGTCACCCCCTGGCCTCCTTCTGCCCCCTTGAGGTCTTGAGTGAAGCCCCGTCTTACACCCCCCCTTGGATCTGTGTCTCCGAGGGCTCAGCCGCCTGCCCATGCCATCCAAGAGTGCCCCCCAGGGCCATTGCTCTTCCCTCACAGCACCTGGCACCATCCAGAACTCTCCCCTTCTTCCTGCATTGGTTGTAAGTCTGTCCCCTTTGCACACGTAACTCCTGCAGGGCTGACCCTGCACCTGCAGCAGGGCCCGGGGTGTAGCGAGTGCTCAGTACGTAGTGGTAGAGTGTGCTGACTGAGTGGCACTGGGTGGAGTGATTTTAGTCCGCATTGTTTAGTTCTTGCTTTGTGCCAGGCACTGTCCTAAGTACTCACCTGGGCGGTACGACAGCCTGTAAAGTAGGTGCCCCTGCTGTTCACTCTTCGGATGAGGAGGCGAGGCACCGGGCAGTCAGTTGCCTTCCGGCAGCTGTACAGCGACCTTGAACTCTCGCCAGAGTTTCGCCGTCTGGCTGCACAGCCTCAGCTCTTGGCTCTTCTGCTTGGTTCCCTGGAGGAGGAGCAGAGTGAGATGGCGGATGTCTTTCAGGTCACCCCAGCCTAGACTGAGCTCTGATGACTTGACCTGTGACAAGCCCTTGCCAGGCAGCCATCTCTCGTACCCAGGCTAGTAGCTGGCAGGTGCCAGGCCCTGAACTAGAGGTGCCAGGGCCACAGGACTAGGGACAGAAGAGGTCCAAGCTCAGATGCCTTCAGGGACAGGCAGGTGACAGAAACCAGGTGAGCCAGTCTCGGGTAAAAGAAGCGGCACGTGGGCAGTGATAGTAGCTGGCATGCTCAGGGCACAGCACGGGCCCTCTGTAGCTGCTGCTGGTGACACGGGGATAGGTCTTCCAGCTCTTGCAGACAAACTAGAAATTCAAAACTATATGTCAAATGTCCCGATTTTAAAAGTGAGTGAATAATTCACATATTTCAGAAATTCCATGTGGGGGCTGGATTTCACGCCTAAGCTGGCATCGTTCTTGTCTCTGGTGAGAGTGGTGAGCCCAGGAAGGAGAAGCAGCTGCCTGGGCTAGCAAGGGAGGAGGCCTTCTTGAAGGAAATAGTACTGAGCTGTCTCTCAGAGGCAAGGGAAGAGGATACCTGGGGAAGGCTGTGATCAGGAGAGAGGGCGCCCTGTGGCCAGAGTGGCCGGGCTACAGGGGTGCTGGACAAGGGCCCTGCCTACCTGAGTGCCAGAAGAGGTAGCGGTCTCCCCACAGGAGCCTGATGGGGCCTCCAAAAATTCTCATGGGCTGCACTGTGAGGAAGCAAGTTCAGAGGTGATCTGTGGGGTCCAGGCCCCAGGAGAGTGGGTGGACCCAGCATGGAGGAGGCACAGGGAGAGGTGTGAGCAGAACAGAGTAGGTGTGAGGGACACTCAGGGCCCTGTGGCAGGTGCCTGGCTTCCCCACTGCACACGCAGACACAGACGCACCACTTGCTGGGGAGGGTGGGGGCGCAGGCCCTGAGGCAACTGTAACCCCAACCCTCTGTGGATGCAGCTGAGACTGCAGAGGGGGCAAGCCCAAGTTCAGGAAATGGCTGAGGGACAGGACCAGCACCAGCATCTTCATTCAGCTGCTGTTTCCTGAGCATCTGCGGGCTCTGTGCACCAGGAACTTCCTCACTGTCTCCTCCCCACTGTCGGCAGGGAGGGCAGCATTATCCCAGTTCACAGAGGAAACAGCACAGAGCTGGTCCCGGAGCCTCTTAGCCACTCCTGCTGCCCCCACTTCCCTAGCAGCGCCTACTAGCTTGCATTCGAACGTGGGGAAGAGCGGCACAGACAAACCACCCTGACCTTGTGCCTGCGGCCAGGTGCTAGCTCCCATTCGAGACACCTGCCTGGGCCACCCAAGGGTGTGGCAGGCCGTCTGGACGTTCTGAGCTCTCCAGAGTAACCCCGTAGCTGTTGTAGCTCAGACCTTTGACAAGACACACTGGAGTTTCCCTTTAATGAAAATAGCCACATGTCCTGGCAGCTCTCGGGTTCTGGCTTTTTTTTTTTTTTTTTTGAGTAAAAACCCTCTTACAAGCGACTGAAGCGAAGGTGCCATCGGGCAAGACACCTAGGGACAACTTCCCAGCTGAATAGAAACACATGCCAGCCTGGACTTTGAGATGGCCACTGGTCTCTCCTCAGCTTGGCCCAGGATAGGAGAGGAAGCCGTGGACTCGGGTCACTTCTGCTCAGCATCAGACGGTGGGTGATGAGGAAGGGGCTGAGGAAGGAGAACGCATATAGAGCCCTGAGCCAGCATCGCAGGCCATCTGTTCACTGGGGTGTTGCTGGCACCCCTGCCTCACATGCCACCCCACCAGCACAGAGTGCTTCCTGGAAGAGGCACAGCTCAAGTGGCCTTTTCCAGGTCAAGGGGCACTGGGTGGCCTGCTAGGCATGAGGAAGGGCATGAGCTCAAGTAAGGGGCCAGGTGACACAGCTTGCTGGCCTGTTGCCCCAGGCGCAAGCTGCCCCCAGAACTACATAGAGTAATACAGGGGGCCACTCGGAATAGCCAGCCCGGGCTCAGAGTAAGCAGCACTGTGGGCCCTGATTAAGGGCAGGGTTCCTTTGAGTTTTCTCCTCCCACCCCCACTCCCAGGCTCTGTTGGAGCACCTTTCCACCTGCCCAGGCCTCAGTGGGGCCCAGGTGCTTCCAGCCTGTGCCCTGCCTCAGGCAGACAATTGGGCAGAGGGGTGGCTTCCTGTGGCCTGGCCATCCCAGGGCCGCTCTTGTGCTCCCTCAGCGCGGGTGGTGTGCCCATATGGGCCTTTGGTGAGACAGCCAGAGGCAGTTCTGAATGATCAGCTTGCTCCGGGGGTCATCTGTGGCTTCCCACAGCTCTCCTCTGCCTTTCTAGGAAGCATTGATTTGCTCCTTCATTCAGAGTCCACTGAGGCATGTGATGGCCCCTGTGGCTTCTCATGGCAGCCCCTGCTGAGTTCCTTGCCCTCCCTCCTTCCCTATAGAGCTTTAACTTCCTCCAAAGCTCCATCGCCTTCATGTCTTGGGGCCTTGGCACAAACCATAACCTCTGCCCACAATACTGTGTCGTCCCCTAGTCTCCTGTGATTTCTTAGTGTATCTCCTTCAGGTCTCAGTGTGAAATGTCGCCCAGACACCTTCCCTGGTCTCTCTGTCTCAGTGGGTAGCTCACCTGTCTTTCTCTTTTAGCACCTGCTCCTTTCATGATACTTGAGACATAGTTAGTCAAGTGGCTGAGACCTTGGACTCCCAAGCTACCCCCACACACTCTTAGCTGTGTGTCCTTGGGCACGTGATTTCACCTCTCTAGGCCTTAGTTTCCTTGTGTCTAAGTTGGGAGAAATAACAAAATGTACTCACAGAGTTATTGTGGTTCCATAATTTAATACAGGAGCCCTCAAAAGAGAGTGTGTACATGGTGAAGGCCTGATACACAGTAGCTTCTACTGTTTTTTTGTTTTTATTTGAAGAAGAGTCTCAAGCTATCACTGGGTAAAGTGCGGTGGTGTCGCAGCTCACAGCAACCTCAAACTCTTGGACTTAAGCGATTCTCTTGCCTCAGCCTCCCAAGTAGCTGGGACTACAGGTGCCCACCACAACGCCCAGCTGTCTTTTGGTTGTAGTTGTCATTGTTGTTTGCAGGCCCGGGCTGGGTTCTAACCCACCAGCTCTGGTGTATGTGGCTGGCGCCCTAGCTGCTGAGCTTTAGGCGCTGAGTTAGTAGCTTCTTCTGTTATTGGCTGTCTGTCTGTTCACCTGATGGCTGGGGGCTGAATCCTTGCTCTTTCCCCAGCAGTGAGCTCAGGAGACATTTGTTGAGTAAATGCATGTGCCCCTGTGCTCTGGCCTGGACTGAGGTGGTCCCTCATAATCCTACCCCGCAGGGAATCCCCAGCCCTGGGAGGAAGCCCCACTGGGGAATTGGGCAGTGCAGCCTGAGGCGACCCTTTCTGGAATGTGTCCAGAGGGACAGCCTTCCACGCCTACCTGGAGAAGCTAAAGGAGCCCTGCCAAAGGGAGGAGCAGACCCATCGAGACCCCCGGTGTAGGAGCCCAGCATGATGAGGAGGTGAGGGGGCAGGAGGGCTGGCCCTGCCTAGGTCAGTGCAGCACATCAGGGGCCCCATCCGGAGCCCACAGAGCCGTGTTCCCTTCAGACCCTCTGAACCCTCAGCTACAGAACCACAGCCGAAGGAAGAAAGGCCTTTCTCTGAGCTCTGTTCCTGTTCCCGTCGCTCCCACTCATGGCTTCTTCCTTTTTTAATACCTGATCTGGTTGCCATCCTTGGGCCTGCACCTCCTGGCTCCAGTGCCGCCTCCCCAACTTTGGCTGGCCTCCTGCGTGCCAGGTCACCCTCTCCAGTGCTTTCCCTGACACCCCTCCTTGAGGCCCCTCAGTTTATCTGCAGTTCTGTCTCTGTCTGAGCCTCCCAAGGACTGGGGAAAATGTGGCTATCATGAGTCCTCAGTGGCCAGCAGAGGACTTGGTCTGGGCTCAGTGCTCTGAAATCGCTCTGTAGGTGGGGTTCCAAGGACTCCAGCTGCCTACTTCCTGCCAGACAGGACCCTGTGTCTGCCCAGGCCAGCCAGCCATTTCCCTCCCTAGCGTCTACCAGGGCCCCACTGTTTCCTGGTAAGGGGCCGGCCCGTCCCTCCCTGGGTTTCATGGGGCTGCTGCCACGTGAGGCCGTATCTCCCCAGGATAGTCGGACAGTGTCCCTCAGTGCCTTCCACCCCGCACAAGGGCATTCTCCTGGTTGACTGCGTGTCCCACATGCTAGTGGCGGCATCGGGCAGAGAGAGCCAGGCCTGTCAGACCCAGTCTCCTCACCATTCAGAGGGTCTTCCTGGAAAGTGAGTCTAGAAGGTGTGAAGTAGATGGGGTAGCCGTCTTTCTTTCCTGGCTAGAGGTCGGGGGTCCCCAAGCTGCTGGTCAGCTCTTGGTTCTGTGGGGCCTCCTCTAGTCTCCCTGACACCCTCACTCATCCCTGGGTTAGGAGCACAAAGGCCGGCCTGCAGTGTTCTCTGTGCCCACGTGCTGGCTCAGAGGAGCTCCCAGGAGCTGCCAGAGCAGGCGAACAGAAGTGGCGGGGCTGCCAGTCAGAGGATGCATCAGCAGGAAGGCTGGGGAAGGCCCCCGTGCAAGGGCGCAGCAGGGGTGCTGTGGGCGACACTGCGGCTTGGAGAGATGAGGGATAACACAAACTGAGGGAGGACGTGGAAGTGAGCACTTGAACTCCACACGAGCAGGTGCTTTGGTGGGGGCTGGGCAGGCACATTGGCCAAATACACATACCTGGAGATTAGCGGCCGTCTCCATTTGCAGTCTGGTCCTGCCTGGCACCCTCCCAGCCATCAGGGACACACATACTCTGTCAGCCTCAGCTGCCAGATACAGAGCCCAGAGAATTCCCATGGCATGGCCATCCCGAGTCACATAGCTGTCAGTGGTAAAGCCAGGGTAGAGCCCAGAGTTCTGCCAGCCCCCTGGGAAGGGCCTTTCCCGCCCATTAGGGCCAGCCCCCGACCATCCCTGGCCCCACCCTGCTGGATGGGGTTGGCAGCCTGGCCTCAGGAAGCCCCAGCTTATAAACACAGTCTAGTTACGGGAAGTTTGGGAGGGCTTTGGGTTTTCATTCGACACGGTGATTTCACGGATCCACCCTGACAGGGTGCGTGGCATGCTTGACCTCAGGAAGGGGAGGCCTTGGTCTAACCCGGAGAGCCTCATCTCCCACTGAGCTGGGGACGTGGCCTGTCTGAGGCCTGCACCAGTGGGGTGGAGAGGGCAGGCTGTCAGTGCTGCCCTCTGATTGGGTGTGCACCTAGGCTGACTCCCGGCTCAGAACCCAGTGTAGGGCTGCCCTGGCTCTGCAGGCATGGCCCGCTTCAAACCGAGACCGCACACTGCACTGTTAGCTGGCAGGGCAGCTGGGGGCGCCAGCACAGCAAACCTGAAGAAGCCGCCGTGTACCTCTACAGTCGGGACACTACAGCAATTAGGAGACTCACAGGGATCAGGCTGGGTATGGGGCCAGCACTTCACGGGCAGCAGGTATCTAGCACCCAGAGCCTGTGGGGACTGTCACCCTGGCACTTCAGGATGTCACCAAGGTCACCAGAAAGGACAGCGAGCTGAATGTTTGTAGAGCTTCTCATTGCTGTGCCTGTTATCTTGTGTATCAGGCATGTGGCCTTAGGACCATGCCCATTTTACAGATGAGAACATGGAGAAAGCACACAGCATGGGCATGCCTAGGCCCATGTGGATCCTGGGTCCCCTTCCATGTGGACAGCAGAAGCTGGGGATCAGGTGGGGGTGTGGTGCAGAGTTGGTGGGCACCAGCAGGGTGCTGCTGATTTGGACTAGGGGGGAAGCCTGCCTAGTAGGTATACAGCCCCCCAAATAACTTTCTTTTAAAACAGAAGGCCCTGGCCCTGAATTTTCCTCGTATCACCGTATTTATCCATATCTTGTGAAAGTACTTTGTTTCACGAAATGTAGTCAAGACTAATCTTCCTGGATATAATTTGTATTCTCTTATCAACTCAAGGTCATGATTAAGACAAAAGTAGAACTTAGAAGGGTTGTTCAGTGGAAGGACCTGAGCTGACACCCAGTGAGAGCCAGCTGGGCTGCCCCGGGTCCAAGGGTGGGCTCTGGGCAGTCGTGTCCTGCTGCTACATGCTTGAATTCTCATTCATTCAGCAAACATGTGTTCTCTAGAGGAAGCAGTGTTTTCCCAGGCGCACTGGGTGTGAGATGGGGCGTGGGGCTGAGGAACACGTACAGCAGGGCCCAGAGGGCTATACCTATGGGAGACACAGCCAGGGAGGGGAGGTGGGAGTGTGACTTGTGCACTCGGACCTCAGCCCCTGGTGGGAGGCCATGGACAGCTGAGGCACGAGGGGAGGGATGTGAGCCACTGCCAGGAACGCAGCTGCTTGTCTGAGGTGCCCTGGGACCTTTTGCTCCTTTGGCACCGTGTTTTGGGATATAGAAGGATTTAGAGCTTCACCAGGCAAAGGGGTGAAACAGGTTCGAATCACCTTTGTCCAATGAGAAACTCGACCCTGGAATGTTAATTAATTTGGGCCTTTGGTGTCTGCAAGAGGGAAGCCCTCACCTGCCCCTCTAGAGACGCAGCATATTGGACTGGGCTGTGCACACCTGGGCCCAGGCCCAACTGCACCACAGAGAGCGTGTCAGCCTGAATCTACCTCTTCTCCCCTCCATGCCTCAGACCATGCCCAGGGCCTGCAGCAACCCCCAAACTGAGCAGCCAAAGGGACCTTGCCGGAAGGAGCCAGATGCACACACCCCTGTCCCTGCCATAGCTCCGTCTCTTTCTGCTCTCCCCTCACGCTGGCCCTAGTACTGTCCCTCCATGGAGCACCCGCTTGGCACCCTCAGCCTGGCTTTCATCTCTCCTTGCTGCCCCCTCCCCACACAAGTGTCTGTTCCAGTGTCTGATCCTGCCCAGGGCCCCCACGCTGACAGAGGCCTGCCTGTGAACTGGGCTGGCAGCAGGCTGTTAGGAGCCCCGGCCTGGACACGTCTACCCTGCAGACCAGATGAGTGAGACCTCACCAGCAGGGTCTTTGTCAGCCACCATCTGCAGGAGAAAGGTCACTCCAACACCTGCCTTTCCCCAGCCCCCGTCTGACATCCTACATGGGGCTTGTCTCATTGCCTGTCCCTAACAGGCGATGCTCGGCCTGCTCTGTCCTCACACCCCCGGCACAATGCCTGAACAAAGTTTTATTAAATGGATGGACACAGCATGACCTTGGCCACGGCACTGAGCTTCTCTGAGCCACAGGCTGTTCATCGCTAAAACAGCGGTGGGCGCTGTGCTCCTTGATTCCACAAGGCCAGAAGTGGCAGTGTCTCCCTTCCCAAGTTTTGGCGCTCCCCAGGACTCCCAATTCCTGTCTGTCTCCTAAGAGGCACTTCCTGGGTTGGGATGGCATCCTCTGGTGGCCCCCTAAAGTGTTCCCGCCTTGACACCCTGGCTGGTGACTGAGTGGGGAACCCTGCCCGCGGAGGCAGAGAGGTTATGGCCAGGATTGTTGCAGAGCTGCCGTTTCAGGCCTGCGCAGGGTGTCAAGGCGGGAACACTTTAGGGGGGAGAGGCGTTAATGAACAGGGAAGAGTGCGTCCGGTCCTCTGACCACCATGATGGGCCTCCTCCCTCCACACCCTCTTGTTCCTCAGCACATTTCTCTGCATGTGCACACTGCCCCCCACCTGGCCTACTCGCAAACCTGGTGCCCAGAGGGTGGCTGGGCGGACAGATGCACAGCCAGAGCAGAGCCAGGGTGAGCAGTGGGTGGGGCACGCTCCAGCCAGTGTGTCCCGCTGTGCTTCCTTCCACGGCTTCTGTCTCTGGGGCAGTGTGGTGGCCCTTTGCCACTTACTCATCTGGTCTGCAGGGTAGACATGTCCAGGCCGGGGCTCCTAACAGCCTGCTGCCAGCCCAGTTCACAGGCAGGCCTCTGTCAGCGTGGGGGCCCTGGGCAGGAACAGGAGACGTGCACCTGCCATCCTGTGACGGATGCCATGCAGGCAGGTTCTCCAGGCCCAGCTCTTGCTATGGGACTTAGGCGCAGCACTCACCCTCTCCTACATTTCTTCCTCACCTGGGAGCAGAGGCCACCTCATGCTTAGTACTGGGCACACGCTCTGGATGAAAGGGGCTTGCCTGAGGACGCAGGGGGGCGCCCTGGGTGGGAGGATGCAGGCTGCCTCAGCTCATGTGCGGGGGAGCCTGCCATCCGTCCGTCACCCTAACAGAACATACCTTATGGGCTCGGCCCAGCTGGCTCGAGCTGACATCAGAACCCTCAGTCCTGCCTTGGGAGAGGGTGCTGCTCGGGCAGCACAGACCCAGCTCACCCCCAGAGCAGGGCACCACCCTCCAGTGTGTGCTAAGGGGGGTGGCAGGAGGCAGTGCTCTCTCAGTCCCCTCCTCAGTGTGGTGTCCAGGCCGCCATCCACATCAGCTCTCACCTTGCCCCTAACCACATGATAACCCCTGGCAGGGGTGGGAGGGCCGCAGAGGCAAGGCCTGGTAACTCCAGGGTGCCCTGCGCCCACCTGGCTCCACACACCCCATGGCTGGTGTGAGGCCCCTCGTCAGAGTTCTCGGGGTTTCCCTTGGCCGGTCAAGTTCTTCAGAGAACCGGAGGCTTCCTCTGAGCCCAGCCCTGCTCTGATTCCTGCAGAGGCCCACGGGAGACAACCACACGTCCATGCGAGTGGACGGAGCTGACAGGTAGCACCTCAGTCCCAGGTCCCAGGCTCACATACTCTACTCAAAAATTTTCTTCCCAGCATCCCCCAACATAAAATAAGCCACAACCAGTCAAAATGCGGGATCCGAGTCTGTGGCCACAAAGAGCACTAAGAGATGAGACTTGGCCCAGGGCAGAGCCACAGATGGTGTTTCAGAAGAAAGGGGACTTGGCACCCCTGGGTGAGCCCTCTAGCCCATCAGTAGCTGTGCTGGCACCACTGGGGACCCGGGGCTGGTGACAGTGGGTGATACACACAGAGGTCCTCGCAGCGTGCAGTGCTAATGGGAAGGCGGTGCAGGACCAGGACACTGGTGGGGCCCTGTGCTGGTGTTGGGCCCATCTGGTCCCATAGACATGAGTGGTGAGGTAGACACCTGGCAAGTGGGCTCAGTGTGCAGCAGAAGTGCAGTCAGCCCCAAGAGACGAGCTGGCATTGGGGGGGCACGGGCAGGTGTCCAGAAGCAGGTCAGCTGTGTGCATGCTGGCTCCCCTGGGCCTTCAAGCCGTAGGCCAAGTCTGGGACGTGCCTCTGAAGGGCTGGCACTTGCACACAGCTGCAAACACTGCTGCAAGGTGCCGGCCCCACCCGTGTGCCTCTCAGAGGCACCTCTGTAGGTCGCGATGCTGCACGCCTGCCCTTCCCTCGGCAGCGCTGGTGCCTGCCTGTGGCCTCTGCCTCATGCCGGAAACAGGGTGATACAGTAATCAGGATGCCACAGATGGGCTCTGGAAAATGACTGCTCCCTCGGCCTTTGTTCACCTTCATTATTCTGGATGGGTTTTTTCCCCAAGTCATAAAAATGACATTTTTAATATGTGGATTTTTTTTAAAGGCAATATGAAGAAGACGTTTATTGTCAATAAGCGCTACCTTTTAAACCAGTTATCTTAGTTTCTGCTCTAGGTATTTTAATTGAAGATTAACTGCTGTTAAAGAGTATACACATTCAGGGAGTGAGTGGAGTATTAAAATGCAGCTCCTCAGTGGTGGGGACAGTGCCCTCAGGAATCGTGCCCCCCTCAGCTGGCATTGAGGCTATCTAGGGAGGTGGACTGCCTGTCCTTGCCTCTGGTCACAGTGGGAGGGGCAGGTCAAGGGTGAGTCCTGGCCCCTAGTCCCAGCCTCGGCAACTTGGATCAGAGCAGGCTTTGCACTTGGTCAGCCATGGGGCCTTGAGCACCCCCACGTGCCAGGTGTTCCGGTTGCACCATGCAAGGAAGTGTCTTCCCAGTGGCCCAGACAGGGTGGGACTGGCTGTGGGTTCCCTGCCACCTTACATCCCTGGGGCATCCACACCCGTGGAGGCCCTGTGCCCGCTCGCTACACACTTCTCCAGCATCCTTACAGCATCAGGAGGTCAGGCTGTCTTGTCCTTCTGTCTCAATGAACAGACTGGTGGCTTCAGCATGTACATATGTCCAGAAGGCGGGGTTTGGGGGTAGGAACCATGAGAGGGTTGGCCAGGGATCTCAGCAGGAGCTTCCGCAGGGCAGCTCTGGCTGCAGCCTACTCTCTGACCCACTGCTCCAAGGGGACCACCTTGCCCATATTCCAACTGCTGGACTGAGCAGCCACCGTGTCCCTGAGCTGAACAGACCTGCTGAGATAATGGCCCCTGCCCTCTAGGGAATCCCTCGTTCCCATCTGGGTTTGCGTGTCAGGACCAGGCCTGGCTTACCAACGGTGCAGGCAGAGAGGTGGCAGCCCGCAGTGCCATCTATGGAAAGACAGATGGCCCTTGTCCTCCAGCTATGTGGAGGAGAACTCAGGCTTCTCTGCCACTGGCCATCTGTGCGACCATGGCCAAGTCCATACTTGTGTCCCAGGGCCTCAGTTTCCGCCTCTGAATAATGAAGTAGATAATGTGCCCTCCTTGCCTGAGCTGAGGCACAGAAAGTGCTTTTTCTCTCCTTGCTGGGCCGCGTCTTGTGCCAGGCACTGGCAGCACATTGTCCGATGGGATCCAGTGCCTCTCCTCACAGAGCTCTGGCTTGTTAGAGAGGGTGAGCTCACATCTGTACACATGCGGCGGTCACAGCCCTGACAGAGGGAGTTGAGCCACTGGCAGTCAGGTTTAGCTGGGGGGCATGATGCTTTGGAGGGGAGGTTGAACTCAGGCCTACCACGTCTTCGCTGTGTGACCTTGGGCAAGCTCCTGACATCTCTGTGACTCAGTTTCCTGGTATCTGAATGGAGTTCACCCCCCAGGACTGGCTGTGAAGTTGAGGTGCGCGGCTATCCAGAAAGCATTCTCAGCAGTGCCTGGAGTAGCAAAGGTGCAGCGGTGTCACCTGTGGTTGCTGTTGGGGGTCTCCTTGTGACTGCTGAGAGCTGGCTGGGGCACATCGGACACCCTCTCTACCATTCGAGCTGCATTCAGTGCCAACTGTGTGCAGTGGCAAGGCCAGCAGCCCCAGAATCCTACTTACCCCATCAGAGCCCAGAGCATAGAAGCGTCTTATCTTACTCACCACCTCGGCATTGGCCTAGACGCCATTGGCCCTCCTGCTGGGGGCCCTCTGGAGACAAGGCCCACCTGGCCGAGCCCTCGTGCCCTGGGCCTGGGAGATGCTGGGTCAGAGGAAATGTAGGCCTGTCTGGACAGTCCCCAGTTAGTCCCACACCCCCCCACCTCGTGCCATCTTCCCTTCTTCCTCAAGGATGCCCTCACCGCATCACCTGTGCCTGGGTGTCCTTACCACTCCCTGCTTCTCCCAAGCTCAGGCAGTTGCCTTCCTGCTTTGAAGTGACTTTCAGGACACCTTGAAGCCAGAACAAAAGGATGTCTGTGCAGCCCCTGGCTGAGGGGGAGGTGTGTTGAGGAGGATGCTGGGTAAGCAGTCCCGGCAGTGGTGTTGGTGGTAGGAGCAGTCCAGACCCCATCCCAACCCTGACCTGCAGAGCAGCTTTCCTAGGCTCCTCCCTCCTTAGGCCATAGCGGGGACCCAGCCAGGCCCAAGTCCTAGAGTCTTGTGGGCCTTCCCCACCTAGAGACATTGTCAAACCTCAGTTAGGTCAAGGGCTAAGCAAGAGGAGTCCCCAGGAGCACTGCTGCTGGGCTCTGTCCGAAGACTCCAACACTCAGGGAAGCTCAGTTCCATCTCAGGATAGACCCCCGCCCGCTTGCCCCCACTCTCTGAGCATGTAGCCCTTTCTCTCTGAACAGAAGAGCTGGGCACCCAGCCTGCCCCTACCCTGCTGAGGGGAGTATGAGCCAGGGGCAGGGATGGGCCAGGGCTCCCTCCTGACTCCTGCAAGGCACCAAGGAGTAGATTTCTAGAGCTAGGTGGACTTGGCTTACTGCCCACAGAGACAGATGTCGACAGCACAGCTCTGCATGCCAGCACGCCCACCACCTCCTCGGTCCCCACGCCTCTGTGGACTGGCGAGACCCTCAGAGGGTGTTCACAGGCAGGCAGGGGAGCTCTGAGCTTTCAGGAAGGAGAAATGGCCCCAGGGAGAGAGCAAGCACGCAGAGCCAGGCCTGTGGGCAGACAAAATGGGGTACAAGTGGGCCGAGGCTAGCAGGATTCCCCCTTGCTGGAGTCACTGGTTTGCTGCTGCTGCTGCGGGCTCTCACTATGTCTGGGGACATGGAGTCTGTACTAGGACAGTGTAGAGGCCTCAGGCCCCAACAAGGGAGGCTGTGCAGGTATCCACAGTCCAGCCAGGGCAGTAGTGAGCCTTATGCTGAGGGAGCATGGTCAGAGGTGGAACCCCAAGCAGGGCCGAGTGCAGGGTCCCCAGCAGAGCTTTGCTCTGGCCTGAGCTTCTGGGCTGCCTGGCAGGAACAGCGACCTCCAGGCAGGGCTGGTGGGACATAGTGGCCGCCCCACGCATGAGGCTCAGTGGCAGTGAGGGACACTGGTACATAGCCTCTGATAGCAGTCAGCAAGTCCCAGCTCCTCCAGGAAGCCCATCCATCCCAGCTATTCCCCAGCAGACTGAGAACTTAACTTGAAAACTGGACGACAAACTTTCCTCCGAGGAGACTCTCCCTCTTGCTCATAATTGAACCTCTGTCTGATTCTCAAGACCAAGCCATTTCCTGCCTATTTCAGAGTAATTTTTTCTTTGCTATAAAAAAAAATTCTCTCCTTCCACATAATGCATTAGTTTTCCATCCCCACACACCCCCCATCTCCAAAGCTTTGACTGCTTTATAATTTCAATTTCTATGGTGTGGGAAAGATTTCTGCAAAGGGTCCTTTTTTGTTTTTGAAGAATTCATCATTGCTGCTAAGAAGCTTAATATGAATTAAAGGAGGAATTAGGCAACATTAAGACATCAAAATGGGGGTGCAAGGCTCCCGTTGCCTCCGCCTCTGCCCAATCAAAGGGGTGCACGAGCCGGTTGAGTGTGCGCATGGGAGCCTGGAAAGCGCACGGTTCTGGGAGAGGCCTGTTCAAGCGCCCGCCTCCCCTAATTCCTTTTGTTGCAGGGACAGCGGAGTACAGGTCTGATAAAAACTTAATCACCTTATCTTTTTAAAGCAAATTGCATCTTTGTTTACATACGAGATCCATAGCGGGGAAGTGAAGGAGGGAAACCAGGGAGCTGGCCCACCCCCAGCCAGCTATGTTAAAGGCTTCAGCTCCCAAGGAAAATGCAGAAGAACTTGGCTGACAAAGAGATGGTTGGTGGATTCCAAAGTCACTGCCACTCCTCATAAAGGGATTCAGAGGGGGCTCAGCAGGAAGGGTGGTGACTCGTGTCTGGGCTGTCCCTTCCTGATGCCTGTTCTCTGAGACCAGACACAGCCAGCGCCTCTCCCTGTGGGAGCATTCACAGGCTCCCGGCAGCCCAGCTGGCTCTCCCTAGCCCCACTCGGCCTGTCCTCCAGGGCCTCTCCGTCCCCATCCTACTCAGGAGCTGGGTCTTTTCTCCTCTGCCTGTCCTCCGGGACCCAAAGGACAGGCTTCCCCAGCCCACCTGCAGGCAGAGGGGTCAGCAGGCAGACCCAGCCCCAGTGCGACTGCCAGGGGCTGTGGCAAGTCCTTGCACCTTGATGCGTCCAGCTGCTCACCTGCTAGATGAGGGTTTTAACAGAAGCCTCCATGTGCTCCAAACGTGCCTGCCACACCCCGTGCAAGGGCCGCTTCTCCCCTTGGCAGTTCTCCCCCGACTCCTGCCTCCCAGCCCTGGCCTCAGGTCCACCCCTCCTGGCCAGACCTGCCTCCAGCCTCACCCACAGCAGCAGACCATCATGTTCATCTAGTGGTTTCATGGGGGCACCGTGCACCCACACCCCTCCACACCCCCTGGGCACATGCAGGGCAGCTTCCCACCCGGAACTGGGTGGGACTTGATAACTGAGCCCAGGAGGTGCAGCCCTGTGTGGAGCTGACCTCCGCCGTCCCTCCTGCTCCTAAGCCCCAATAGCCAGGCCAGATTTAAGCCTCTGTGTCCATCCAGCCCTAGCCCCATGGCCAGTCATGTCCCTTTGCTCTCTAGTCATCTGACCCCAAATAGGCCCCCTACCCATAGCTCCAGCTCCCTTCCCACCCTGTCCAAAGTGCTGAGTGGCTAGAGGAGCCCCAGCCCTGGATGTCACCAATGGGAACAGCGACCCTAAGCTGCCTGCAAGGGTTCAGTTCCCACTGGGGCATGTAAGCCACCCACTAGTATGGGAGCCTCTCTTCCAGTCTGGCCCCCAACATGAAAGCACCGCCAGCAATTGGAGGCAATTTGCTGGCCTTTGATGGCCATGTCAGGGCGGCACCACAGCCAGGGCTTGGGAAACAGTGGTGCTTCCCGCATTCTTCCCTGATTACCGTCAGCCCAAACCAGACCCGGAGCAGCCTGCAGCCCATTGTGCCTTTGTGTGGAGCTGGCGCTCAGTGAGAAAGGGCCGGCCTGGCCCTGGGAGAGTGTCCCTAAGGGAGGCCATCGGGAGCGGCATGGCCCCCGGGGTCACTCCTGTCCACCCCCCGCACCCTGGGCTCTGGGCTCATCAGGAGGTGGGGCAGGACCTCGGGCTCCAAGAATCCTGAGGTTTGGGGAGGAAGAGGCCTACTGAACAGTAGGCACACATGTAGCTCATGTCCCCTCATGCCTGCCCTGCCTCGGGTGGAACCAGGCCAGCCTGGGCCTCCCTCAGGCCACTCAGGTAGCGGCAGGTGCTCTGTCGGGCTGTTTCTCTCCGCTCTGCTGTCCTGCACACTCAGGTGTATTTATGAGGATGATCCGTGTGGTCTCCCTTGCTCTCCTCCAGCAGACCTTCCTGAACCCAGCGCACTAGGCCCCGCCCACACACTGGAGAGGCATTTCCGTCTCAAGCCAGTAGGGAGACAGACACACAGAGCACTGACAGATAAACTGCTGTGGGTTGGGTGCCGGGAGGGAGTTGCTCTGGCTGGGCAGGTGAGGAGGCGGTGGCCGAATCAGTGTGGCAGGAGGAGGGAGCTGCGTGTTCAGGGCCCTGCTTGGCTTCTTGTGGCTGAAATGTAGAGCATGACAGGGACAGCGAGAGGGCAGTGCTGGGGCTGAGAGGGACGCAGGCACTGATGACACGGGCCCTGAGTGCCAGGAGGACAGACACAGGCCCTAGAGCAATCCCTGTGGCAGTGGGCAGGACAAGGGCAGGGCACCAAGGACGCAGCTTTGGGGAGCTCTGGATGCAGGCAGCCGCAGTGCAGGGACCTTGGTCTCCACACAGCCACGGAGGGGCCGTGAGCGGCCCATCCTCCCTGGGGCAGAGCCCGCAGCAGGGGCCTGGGGGTGTCGTCAGGTTCGCTGCCCCCCAGCCCCCTGTGTGCCTCAGATACAGCAGGCTCCAGCCAGGGCCCCTGGGCAGACACTGTGTCTTCTCTGGACTTGGGCCTGGGCGCCACAGGCCACACTGGTGGGGCCTGCAGGTGTCGTCCTGTGGGAGACACAGAAAAGGAGGAAGAAGGAACAGTGCTTGTAACCCGCTCTCGAACCCTGGCAGCTTAATGGACGGCCTTCCGTTCCAGTCTTTTTCTTTTTTTTTTTTTCTCTATTTTTTAAATTTCAAATTAATACGAGGGTATAAATTTTTAGGTTACAATGTTCTCACTTCAAAGGTAAAATTGAAGTTATAGAAGAGCCCTCTGCCTACTGAGTGTGCTGAACACCCTCACGTGGCCCACATTAGGTGAGATCCCACCAAGTGCCCTTCCTCCGCCCTCCGACCGCCTTCTCCCCCCCCCTTACCCCTGCCCCTCGCGAGACTAGTTTTGTGTTTTTTTGATTGTATGAGTATGTAGTTGTTTATGTATTGGTTTCATAGTAGTATTGAGTACATAGGATATTTTTTTCCATTCTTGAGATACTCTACTAAGGAGAATATGTTTCAGCTCCATCCAGGTAAACATAAAAATGTAAAGACTCCATCTTTTCTTATGGCTGAATAGTATTCCAGTCTTTTTCCGCTGCAGCCCAGGGCTACAACAGAAATGTTCTGAAAATTTTGATGGCTGCATTTTTTTGAACAAACATTATAACATAAGTCTTTGTAACTTTAAACTCTTAAGTTTCATTTTTACGGAACGTTCTGCCATAACAAACAGCTGCTGGATGCGCCTCGCTCGGTCTGGGAGCCCTTTGTGACTCAGACCAATCTGGAGTCTGTGCCCTGAGCAGCTGTGCCGTCTCCGTGTCGCTTCTCCGACCCCACGTTAAGGGCTCACTGCCCCGTGCTATAGTGACCGCCTGCACACAAAGCTCTTATTTGGGCTGAATTCCTGGAAGTGCATTTCTTGGTTCGCACTGTGACCATTTGGGGAGTGTCCCTGCCAGGCTGTCACCAATCAGGGCTTAAACACTTGCCTGTGGGTTCTTGAGGAGCCAGAGATTTGCCCCTCATCCCACTCTTGTTCGTTCAAAGAGTGTTCTTTGAACAGCTGCTGTGAGCCAGAAGTCGCTCTAGGTGTTGGGGTTACACAGTAGAGACAAAAGACCTGCCATGGTTGAACTGGCGATTTTCGTAGAGCAGACAACAAACGTGAAAACGAGGGGATTGTGGCGTCCGTTAGGAGGTGATACGCGCTGGAGGAAAACAGCAAGTTAGGAGGGGTCCGGGGGACAGGGGTGTTGCAGTTTTAAACAAGGCGGTCAGGCATGAAGGCCTCACCAAGAGGTGACCTTTGACGGTGCCTGGAAGGATGTGAACGGGGAGCCACTGCAGCCCCGGGGGTGAGTCTTCCAGGCACAGGAATCAACAAAGACAAAAAAAGCCCCGAAGTGGGACTGTGCCAGGCATACAGGAGAGCAGTGAGGCAGCCAGCACCCAGGCCAGGCCGTGGGCAGAGGGCAGGCAGAAGCCAGTGAAGGGAGCAAGACAGCGCCTGGGCAAAGCCCCCAGGGCTCCTGCGGGGGGGCCTTCAGAGGTCCCAGCAGAATCAGATGGCCAGCGTCACTGTCCCGCCTGCCTCTATGGGCTGTAGGAAGTGGAATCAGCCTGTCGCCTGGTGGCCACCCCCCACCTACACTGACCCTGAGGCAGTGAGCCCTGGAGCCCCCCCCCCCCCACTTCCTGCTGCCTCTGGAGCCCAGGCCCCTGCACCCGACCGCACACGGACACACCTTCCCCTGCCCTCAGCATGCTCGTTTCCACCCTCCAAACTCCCTCTACGGCTCTGCGACACCCGTCGCGGCTGCTCCCTGTCACCTTTAGGGAAGCCTGCCCTTGGCACACGCCACGCAGCCTTCTGCACTGGTGGCGCGGCAGTGGTGTTTCTGCTACTGATCTTTGTTGCCCGTATTGTTTTTCTGACTCGTTTGCCGCCTACCCCTTCTTAGACTGCTGAGGTTCACGTGAGCCAGGCCTGCTCTGTGTGGTCACTGCCATTCGCTTCTCCATCCTGGATATTTTCAAGTGAAAGACCCAGGGCAGGCTGGGAGATGCATTCAGTGTGACCCGGGCCGTGGCTGCCTAGTCTGGCGGGGTGGGCAGCAGCTGGACCACTTGCCACGCTGGTGTGCTTTTCCCGTCTCTGTTTGCCACTTGACTAAGAAAAAAAGGCCACTGAGGAAACAGAGCAGCTCTTGGTGACATTTGCCACAGATCTCACCAGACAGGCCTCCGGTGGTCAGACTTTCTGGGCGTTGCCTCCAGGCCACCCCATAATGGAGCAGAGGTAAACGAGCCTGACCATCTCAGAGGAGCAATTAAATGGCCACATCTTTGCCAGTGCCAGATAGATTTTCTAGTTCTGCCTGCTCCGGGCACTGCAAGGTATGAATTGTGTGTAACGAGAGCCATCGCGGGCGAGATGGGCCGCTGATTGGGCCACGCCTGTCTCCTCAGCCCGGTGCAGACGCCGAGGAGCCCCACGCCTTCCCAGCCATCAGACCTCCTGGCACCAGAGGGAGACAGGCCACCATGCCATTTGTCAGGGTCTGGTGCCAGCCACCTTCTCTGTTTGCAGAAGAAGGCCAGGCTCTGATTCAGGGACCCAGATACCTGCCAGCCCGGCGCTTACTCAGGGAGCTGGCCAGCCCCCAGCCCCACACCCAAGGAGAGGGCATACCAATCGGGTGTGAAACCTGGGGCTCAGACTCTGCTTGGCCTTGCTGCCTGCAGGGGGCACTTCCCTTTTACAAGTCCCCAGGCCTACAACATCACATGCCCCCTCTGGCAGATGTGCTGGGGGCAGCCATACATTAATATCAGCTGTGCGTCCCATTCTTCCCAGGGAACCCAGGCCTTAGATGCCCAGCAGTCTCACTTCCGCCTGCCTTTTGTGCAATGAGGCAGGCTGTCCCCAACTGACTCTGCAGATAGCTCCTTTTCAGCATCCTTGTCATCTTTGTTAAACATCCCAAGCTGGCTCAGCGCCTGTGGCTCAAGTGGCTAGGGCGCCAGCCACGTACACCTGAGCTGGCGGGTTAGAATCCAGCCCGGCCCGCCGAACGACAATGATGGCTGCAACCAAAAAATAGCCAGGCGTTGTGGTGGGTGCCTCTAGTCCCAGCTACTTGGGAGGTGGAGGCAGGAGACTTGGTTGAGCCCAGGAGTTGGAGGTTGCTGTGAGCTGTGATGCCACAGCATTCTACCCAGGGCGACAGCTTGAGGCTCTGTCTCAAAAAAAAAAAAAAAAATTCCCGAGCTGCAGGGCCATGCAAGATGCTCCCATAGCCCATACCCCCTCTAGAGCACCATCAGAAGTCCACTTAAAGGTGGGTCCCCTGCTCAAGAGTGAGGGTCAGGGAACAGAAGCGGACACTACCTGGAGCTGGAGTTCAAATCCTGGCTCTTCCCAGATCAGTGTGGGGCCTCCAACAAGTCACTGTCCTCTTGGGGCCTTTTTATCCTCATCTATAAAATGAAGAGATACCCAATGTCTTCAGTAAACTAACCTACAAATAACTTGCTGTCCCTCTGAAACATCAAAACTGCCATCTGGGCTTCATGGCTGGCTTGTGTTCTCTGGGAGAAAGGGACGTCCTCTGTGTGCTGGCAGATGCAATGCTATCGGTGCCCCGGATAGGGAGAAGGACACTGTAGCTGCACCTTCACCCCACTTCCAGCTGCCTCGGGCCGCTAGACCCACTGGCCTATGCAGCCTCTTTGTGCACATGAGGCATGGCTACCTTGTCTGGGTGGTGCAGAGGCCCTTACTTGGCAAGCAGAGTGTAGCTGGCTCTCACCCCTGGTTGCCCCTCACTAGGATGTGTAGGCTGCATCCCCAGCTACACCCAGGAGCTGCCACCCACTGCGTCTCCCTGACCCCTGCCATTCTCACAGGGCCACAGACTCACAGCATGAGGGACTCATCCTCAAGTTCTCTGCCAGGGAAGAGGTGCTCTGAGACCTGAGCAACCACTGCTCTGAGGTCCACCCACTACTGCACCCTCTGCTTTTGTCCTCAGGGTGACCAGCCTGGTGGTCCTACCCCAGCCAGTGACCCATGCAGGAGCTGCATCTTGCTGCCACTAAGCAGATGCCCCATAAAGACAAGCTCCAGAGCACATAAAGACAAATGCATGATCTCTCTTGTACGGGGTGGAATCTGAACAAACTGAACTCACAGAAGCAGAGGGCAGAGCAGTGGTTGCAAAGGCTAGGGGGCAGCAAGGAGGGGTTGCTTAAAGGGTACAGAGCTCCAGTTGGACTGGACTAAGTTCAGGAGGCCCCTGTGCGGCACGGTGACTCTAATTAATAATAACATATGACAGACTTGAAAGTGGCTACGAGGACAGGTGTTAAGTATTCTCGTTACAAAAATAAGTGCAGTGATGAATGTTAATTAGTTTGGTTTATTCATTCCACAATGTATACATATATTAAACATATACATATATTGTGTACCACAAATACATAGAATTTGTCAGTTGTCAGTTTAAAAAGTTAAGAAGACAAGCCCCAAAGAGAGGGCTATCTACGGAGGACTGGGATGAGCAGGACTCCACTCACCAGGAAGGAGGGGTACTCCGGGCAGAGGGAACAGCGTCTGAGGCTCGTGTGTGCAATGAGGGGTCCAGGACCGCCGTGTTCTGCAAGGCTGCACAGACAGAGCACAAAAGCAGCAGGATGGGTGAGTCAGGGCGCCAGCAGGAAGCAGATTCCTCCAGACATTTAGGTGGAGACGGCTGAACCGGTGCTGAAGCGAGGTGGGGGCTGTCGCCATGGACGGGCGACACCTGTGGTTCAAAGGAGTAGGGCGCCGGCCCCATATGCTGGAGGTGGCGGGTTCAAACCCAGCCCTGGCCAAAACTGCAAAAAAAAGAAGCCCATGGTGGCGGGAAACAGTAGGGCCCACTCACACCCTGGCTTGGCAGCAGGCAACGTCTGACAGAGCCAAGGAAGGGGGAACCCTAACTGGAGCTCTAGCCAAAGGGAGCTGGGAATGAACACTGGCTGCTGGCTGCTCTAATCTGCTGGGGCTCACAGTGCTGACCCAGACCAGAAGCCAGAGGGCCCAGGGGCTGGGCAGTGCCGCCTACAGAGGTCGGCCTCCTAGGCTCACAGAAGGATACAAGTAGATCTCCAGGATCAATTGGAGAACTTTATTCCAGTGAGCCTCAAATGCCAGTTTCAGGACATGGCACTCAGCACAAACGTGCTGGGAAGTAGCAGGGTCTCTCAGAGCAGGGGAGTAGTCCCTACGGGGCCTGAGCACAGGGTGGGGGTGAGTAGGGGACCTGGAGACGTGCCACACTGAGCAAGCAAGTCAGATGCCCAGGAAGGACCAAGGGACAGAATGAGCCCCAGGCTTCAGGGATTGGTTGGCTAAGGAGGCAGAAGAGGGCCAAGTCCAGGATGACAGGTGGGCAGGCAGGGACCCCACATGTGCTCAGGGTGTAGCAGTGATAGACTTCCCTCTGTGCATTGCAGGTGGCCTCAGCCCCGAGTCCAAGAAGATCTTGACACCTGTCCTCAAGAAGCGGGGCCGTGCCGGCCGCGGGGAGGTGGCCAAGCAGGAAGAGGGTGCTGAGCGGCCCGAGCCAGCGCAGCACGTGACGCTCAGCCTGTCTTTCAAGCGTTACGTTTTTGACACCAACAAGCGCATGGTCCAGTCTCCCTGAGAGAGCACCCTAATGACCTCCCCAGGGGCCTCCGTGCCAAAGGCCCAGGCTGCCGTGCTCACCCTCTCCCAGTCTCTCCCCACAGCCCTGCAGCAGCGGGCCACACCCCGGGCTCGGTGCTCAGCCCCAGTGAGAAGGTGGGACGGGGGGTGGTGACGTATGTCACCAGGATCAGGAGGGTCTGTCACTCCACCCCCTGTACTCTTCCATCTGGGACAGCCACCAGGCTCAACCAAGAATGGGCCAGGGAGTTGGTGGCCATCTGTGGGCCAACCTCACCTCCTGCCCCCAGGCCGACAGGCACATGGTATCTGCAAATAAATGTCCATGGCTCAGCCCACTCTGCTAGTGCCTCTCTCTGGTGTCAAAGGGACACTCCCCCCTTCCCCAGGTCTGTTCTGGGGGGATTGTCAGCAGAATCACAGAGCCCCTGCTTAGGGTAGGGCTGGGGGAGGGACCTAGACTCAGAGCCCAGGGGGCTACATAAGTCTGCAGGGGGTCTGAGCTCCTAGGTCCTACTATGTGGCTCCTGGGGTGTCCTGGGCCTTGAGGGACAGCTGAGTCCAGAGAGGGCACCTTGGGGCCTGAGACAATATGCACAGGGGTTGGGGAGCAGTGGGCAGAATATACCTCCATCCTGACAGCAGGTGTCCCTAGGCATCTGCCCTCAATCTAGGGGACCACACTCTCTCCAAAGGGTAGAGGGAGGGCAGGGAGAGTGCCTGGCCCTACCTGTGTGTTATCTGAGGTCCCCTGCACCCTCAGACCACCCCATCCAACCGCTCTGGCGCTTGGACACTCAAAGAAGGGTGAAATGGTGGAACCAACTGATTGAGGGGAAATCAAAGCTTTTAAAGACATTTCTAGGATGAACAGATGTTCCAGCGTTCTTTTATTTGGCTTCCAGACAGACGCAGAGGCCTCCCTTTTATCCCAGTAATCAGTGCATTATGCTTTAATTTGCAAAATGGCATTAAAAATATTAAGGGGCAGGTTGTGATCAAATGACTTCAGGATATTAAGCCCCAGAGCCAAAAGCAGAGGAAAAGGGAGCACCTTGCAGAACATGGTGTCCGCCCACAGTTGCTGGGGAGCAGGCAGCCCCAAAGCCTTAGCTAAACACATGGACAGTCGAGGGTGACAGCTGAGAGCGGATGGGTAGGGAGGTCTGGGCTGTGTGGCCAGGTTCGCAGGGATGTAGGCCTGGCCTCCCAGTTGTGGGTCCCTTTGCTTCAGTCCGCAGGCTGGGAATGGACCTGCAGGAGCACAAGGGGGAATGTGGTGGCGCCTGGTGCGTGTGGCAGCTGCTGCAGGCCACAGTACCGGGCGAGCTCATCTGCACCGTGAGCCAGGGCAGACCTCTGCCTGGAGCCAGAACCAGCTCCTGGGCACCCTGCTGCTGCCGTCTGAGTGGACACGTTCAGTGAGCACAGTGACACCTCTTTGGGGTTTTCACCCCACTGTGTGCGAGGCACCATGCCTTTTGTCCACTCACCCCCACCCGGGGCCTGTAGACAATTTCACCAGGAAGGCATTGCCACTTAGCTGAGGCCCCTCTGCCCAGGAGACTGGCAGCTGACTTGTGCTAGCACGTTTCCTGCCCCCTCTGCCCTGCCAGCCTGGGGCCACCTCGGGGCAGCAGCCCCAGCCCAGGCAGTTCACGGGGGGCAGGAAAGGCCATCCTGGTTGCTGGTGGGCTGTCTGCCTCCTAGCACTGATGAGACACTGCTGGTGAGGCTGGTGCTGGCCCAAGCCTAACTCTCAGGACTGGTACCTCCAGTGAGGAAAGCTCCATCCATCACCCCGCTCAGTGTGGGGGCTGGACCCAGAGCTGCTTGTCCCCAGGCCTGGCCCATCTTCCCTGACCGAGTGACCTGGGGCTGACCCCTCCCTGCAAGTTGGGCAGAGCCACAGATCTTGGACTACAGATGCTGAGTGGCCTTGGATAAGTCACTGTCCCTCTAAGTGAGGGATCATGTGACCAGCTTTGGGGTGCTCAGCACATGGGAGCTGGTTCCTGGCCAAATCCAGCCGGAAAGAGAAAGGCAAACGCAAGGTGAACTCAGAGCCCCCCCACCAGGCAAGTCTCCTGCCCTTCTCCCTTCTAGCTGAGTGGCCTGGACAAGTCCCCCGCCCTGTACATCAGCGTCCCGTGTACGGAATGGGGGGAAAGCAGCTCTCCATAGAGTTGCTCTGGAGAGGAAGGGCTTCCTGGGCACAGCCGGAAGCCATTTGTCCGAGGACCTCTGAGGGTCCCCACATGCACCACCCCTCCCTCCCACATCTTGCTGGAAGACACTCATCAAAGCCCCGGGAAGGAGAAGAGCTCGAGTGGAGGAAACTGAGGCCCAGGGAAGGCGGCCCAGAGGGTGTGGCAAGGCAGCTCTGCTCCGTGTAGCTTGAGAAGGCCCCATCAACTGGCCAGGCCTGGCGTCGGTAGAAACCCGAGTGCCCTTTAGGGGGTGCATAGTCTTTGAAGGCGCACCTCGCTAGGACAGGCCAGCCGGAGGCAGCACCCAGCTCTGGCTTGGGCCAACACGTGGGCATGTGTCCTCCTTCCCCACCTCTCTGTCCCCTTGGACCCTCCGGGTGACTCCTGAAGCCCTTGGATGCCCCCAGGCCCCAAGTTTATGGAGGAGAGGCCTGCAGTGGGCCCAGCTGAGTCTGTCACCTGCCCATGGGAGCAGCAAGCCAGTTTCACTGGGGGCAGGAGGCAGGGCAAGGCTTAGCTGGCCACTGGTGCCTCAGGTAGAGCTGGGATTTCAGTCCAGGGTCCGGATGATTCCAGAGTCTCCCCACTCCCCAGGGCTTTGAGTGTGTCCTTGGAAAAGAGGTGTCCTCTGGGGATCTGCTTTGGGCCAAGGAGTGGGGTGGGGCACGGAATAGCAGGGTCCCTGGCCCTCACCTGTCTGCCCACACAGAGTGAGGTCATGGGCTGGCATCCCGCCATAGGCTGGGACAGGAGCAGCAGCCGTGATTGGCAGGACCCCGACCAGCGGGGCTAATGCGCCAGCAATGAGATAAGGCTTATCTGGAAAGGTCCCTGGAATCGAGACTCTGATGGAAACAGCCTCTGGGTTAATATATTTTTGATAGATAACGTCTCGTAAACGGGAAGCCCTGGGGGCCCAGGACAGGAGAAGGGGCAGCTTCTGCTCTGCCAGGCCTCCTGCCCTGGGTGCACCTGGCATCTCCGAGTGTGTATTGACGCCCGAGTGTGTGTCTGCACGTGCTCTGCGGGTGCTCCGGGAAGGCGGGGTTTGTCGGCACGGGTCTCTTTGCTGTGTCTAAACAGGCATGTGTCCAGAGCCAGTTTGTCCCATAGGCAGAGGGCACACAGGCTGGTGGGATGTGCAGTGGAGTGTCTCACCCCACGCTAACACAGAGCATGCCAGGACCCTGGCCCTGGGGTGACCTGGGCCTGGGCCTCAGCCTGGTCAGCCTGCACGTGGAGGTCAGCTTTTCCAGGCTGCCTTCCATACACCAAGGCCAGCCTGCCTCATGGCCTCCAACTCCTAGCTTTGCTACTTTGTCCGTTCTCTGTGGCCAAGATTGGGGCGAGGGGAGTTCTACCAAGGGAGTGCCTGGGCAAGGTCTTGAAGAGAGAGTAGGAGTTTTCCGGGGTGGGGGGAAGGGTGGCATTGGGCCTAGGGCAGACCAGCAGTGAGGGGCTAGCACTGGTGGGGCCTGCCTGCCTGAGGGGGGATGAGGTCATGGCTCCCAGCTCCCCACAGCCCTGCTGCATCTCCAGGAGACTCCACACCAGGCAGCTCTGATTAAAAAGAGTAATTAGCATTTGGCTGATAACACAGTTGAGCCACTAATTAGCCCTGCTCAGACAGAGCACACTGGGCCACTGGGAGTCGGAAGTGGAGGCAGCCAGAGGATGTTGGGGGTGGGGCTTGCAGGGGGCTCCTGCAGTGGCCAGGGCAGCAGGTATGATGCGGGCACTGAGACCACGCAGGACCTTGGGCAGCTGCGAGGCTGTTAAAGACCACTGTGTCCTGAGGGGAGGCCTACAGGACATAGGCAGGGCTTGCTGACAGGCTGGGGTGTCAAGAGACCCCTCTGGCCTCAGGAACAATGTCAGGGCCCTCCAGAGAGGAAGCAGAGGTCATGTGGGCCAGAGGAGGCCCCAACTGAGGGGAGGGGCAGCCCAGGCTGAAGCTCGGGAGGGAGAAGGGGAGGTTTGGGGATTCTGTGAAGGAGGGTGAAACTAGAGAGGCGGGACAGATTTGGGAAGAGGCCTAAGATCTTTCACACTCAGGGAGGTCTCCTGTGTGCAGGCCCTGTCCCAGGAGCAGAGTAGCAGCCGTGCAGGACAGAACAAGCCTGTGTTCACGAGAGGGAGGCCGGTTCCTTCAGAGGAACCCCAAATCTCTAACCCCACCTGACGCACTGTGGCCTCAGCAGCCTCCTCTGTGCAATGGAGGCCATCGGTCTCCACTAGGTGAGCACTTAGGAGGCGCCGTGCTCTTCCTGCCCCACCCGAGTCATCGGGCCAGGAGTCATGTGGCCACACCCCAAAGCCTGCTGTCCCCGAGGTGTGGCTCAATCCTCCATGTTACCCCCATGTTATCTCCTACTGATGAGGGAGAGATGAATGGGCCCTCCCACAGCTGCAGCTGGGGCTCCAGATAAAGCCGGGCCAAGAGCCCAGCTGCCCTGGGGCCTGGGGTACAGGCCAGGCTCAGCCTCAAGGGACACCCCACAGACTCCGCTCTAGGCTCCAGCAGCCCAACGCCCTCCACTCCCTGATACTCACAGCCCCAGTGTAACCCATGGAGAGGAGGCCCAGTCCCCAGGACAGGTCCATCAGCCACCTGATACGGTGGAGGTGAGGCATCACACCTGAAGGCTGAAATGGGAACCTCCTTTACTGCCTCTCAGCAAGCAGCCTGCCCTCCCACTGCCACTCTGCCTTGTCCCCAGCAGTCTCCATCCTGTTTGTCCCTTGCTTACTCATCACAGACAATCCTCCAGCCAAGGTCCAGTTTGCTTCTTCAGTGGCCACACCCTGGGGTTCCAGCCCTTGGGTGATGTCAACAGGGACCTTCCTGGGCAGCCAGCAGGGTGGGAACCAGCAGGGCCTGGTCAGCTCTCCCTCCACCCACCCTGCACTCACAATCGCTCTCTGCTGGGCGCCTCCTCTCTCCCAGCTCCTAAGTTCCCTCCAGGGGGTGAGAGTGACCCAGCTCTTTGTGGTGTTGAAGGGCAGGCAGAGCCAGAGCCAGGCTTCTTGGGGAGCCCCAGAGAGGGGCCTTGGAAGCCCAGATTTCTCCAGAGAGGGGCTCAGAACAGGCCACTGAGGCCCTACTCCTTCCTCTAACCTGTCCCCTTCCATTTTGTTACCCAAGCAAGACTCTCCCAAGCCAATTGCCTGTGCTGTCCCCAAACTGCCATCACTACCACCACCACCAGCACTAACCTCCACCATGACCATCTAAGTCACCAGCACCACTCACGGGGCTGCCACCACTCCCACCGCACCATCACCCAGTGCCATCGTCACACTGTGGCATGAGGGTCCTTGTTACCACCCCCGGGGGCTCATTGTCATTCTGGGAAGGCCTGTGTGAGGGCAGCCCCGTCTGGGGGCCGGCAGGAAGACACCGAAGGAGACTGACTGGGAAGGAGGCGCCCAGCCAAGCCCAGGTGAGAGGGGGACCCAGCTGGCTCAGGAAGGAGGAGGGGAGAAGGAGGCAGGCTCGGGGCGAAAGGAGGTGGACCTGACCCTGCCTAGAGGAGTGAGGGGGGCAGGAGGGAGGGAACCCAGGGGATCCGGCCACTGGGTGCAGCAGAGATGGGAGCCCAGAGACAGGAGCAGGGGTGGCCTGAGCACCTGGATGAGCCCCGGGTGGAATTCCTGAGTCCACTCTCTGCCGCCCTTTGGAAACATGGTGCAGATGGCCCCTCCCAGGACAGCTATGCATCGCGTCTGGCACTGGGAGATCAGTCTGCGCTGGACGTAGAGATGGGTCCGTGGCTCATACGTACAGGGACAGTGATGCTATGGGGATGGAGTGCAACTGGAGAAGAGGAAGTTCCCAGGACTGAGCAATAGGAAAGCTGTGGGCAACAGGGGTGGTCTGTGGTGCCAGACACAGAGAATATGTGGGGCAGGGCTTGGACATCGCCAAAAATGCTCACGAAGACATGGATATCAGGCCTAAAGGAGGGAAGGCAGGCTACTTGCAGAGGGTGGCAGGTGGGCATGGGTGGGCAATGGGTGTGGCAGGAGATGAAGTCATTTACTTCATAATCAGATGAGGGGCTGGACGATGGGGAGGACGATAGCCAGCCATGGGCAGCCCCTCTCCACTATCAGCATGCATGGAGTGGGGAGAACGCACTCCACCTGCCATCCCTGGGCGCCCAGCCTAGCAGACTCTGCCCTGGGCCCTGCTCTGACTGCCCTGAGGGTCCTCCACATTCTCCAGGCCTTCACCCTCCCCACTGCTCCCACTCGACAAGGCCCTTTCACGTGGCTCCCTGCAGGCCTCAGGGCTCCCCTCACAAGTGGCTCCTGATGGCCAGCTGGGAGGCAGAGAAGTCCCCATCCCAGGCCTCGTGCAGCCCAAGGGCAATGCTGCTCAGTGGAAGGTCTCCTGGCCATCCCCAACTGCTGCCCGGCTCGTGGGTGGGTGGGAAAGAAAGGAGCAGCTTTGGGGACTCTTGCTTCCTGGAAGTCCCTGCCCCCCTCACCCTGTGCAAAAGGAAGTGACTGTAGCCAACCCTTGCTCATGTAGGACCAGCCAGAGCCCACTGGTTACAGAGCACATGCCCAGCCCAGAGCGGGTTTGGGAACTGGTGCCCACGTGTGGACATGTTGACCAGGCCGGGGGCCACCCCCACCCCCACGGACAGCCAAGTGGCCTGCTGATAAGGAGAGACGGTTGTCAAAGTCACAGGGCCCTCCGATAAAACAGACAAGCATCTCCCGGTGGCCGGAAGGTGGAGGGAGGGGCCTGGCCTGGGGGCTGCCCACATCTCAGGCAGAAATACTGAGGATGCTGGTTTGGACAGGGCCCCCCAGCCTTCCGGTATATTGGGGCCACCACTGTGACAGTGCAGGCGGGGGAGAGGGAATGTTGAGCCTCCAGTAGGCCTATAGCCTCACCCACCCAGTCACCTCGGCCCAAACAGTCGCCTGGGGCCTGAGGGCTCCCTCGTACGTGGGCCTTCCCCCCAGGCCTCTGCCCTCTTGGTGCCCTGCCTGAAGCACCCTTCCCACCATGCTCACCTGCTCTTCCTTCAGACCCCTAAAAAACGAGCAGCCAGCTAAGGGTAGAGGGTCCTGGGGAGCTGGGGCTAAGAGAGTGGAGGTGGGTGAGGCAGGGCCCCCACTCCTGCGTGACAGGCCTCATGCAGGGTATAGCCCATGCTTTCACGCAACCCCCGTGACCTCCTGCAAGTGACAGTCCTCACTTTCATTTCCGTTAGGTGGCTGAAGCCTGGAGAAGCCCAGTGACTGGCCCAAGGCCACACGGCCGGGCAGGCCTTTCTAAGGCCCCCAGCAGTATAAGGCTATCCGGGCCCCATGAGGAGCCAACCACCAGACTGAGGTTCGCTGGTTTCTGAGCACGCGCACCCCAGGCCGGCTGCCCTCCTGGCTCTGGCCCACTGCAGTCTCAGGATCTACTCACCCCTCACTAGGAGGGGACCCTCACAGTCACCTGGGCCTATGTGGTACCTGATGCCAGGCCCAAATGAACCCCAACGCCACGCCCTTCCCAGACGGCACCTCCGCCCCGTCCTGCATTTCGTCACCCTCACCCTGCATGTGCACCGTGAAGGCGCCAACTTCACCAATGTGCCTGAAGGCTCAGTGGGGCCATGGCCTTCAGCAGGGTGCAGGTGTGGGGGCCCCCCGTTCTCTAGCTCCAGGACCTGGCAGAGTTCCTCCTGGCCCGCCTCACCTCTCCATGATGTGAGGGCATGTCACAAGGTTCTTTTGCTGGTGCCATGGGGACCCTCTCTTCTGGCTGGGAAGGTAGAGCCACTGGGGATGAACTTGAAACTGTTGTAGCCATCTGGTCCCCATGAAGGGGCTGACGTCGGCAGCACAGAACAGGGCCATCTATACTGACAAGGGCAATGGAGACGTAGCAAGAGACAGATGCACTCGGGCATCACCTAAGCCCCGGAACCCCACTCCGCCTGGAGCCCCGTGTTACCCCCCTTGCTGAAGCCTTCTGGCGCTGGACTCCTGCAGTGAACAGTGGCCCTGGGCAGATGCAGCCAGCAGTGCCTCTCACCAACCTCACTGGATTCTTGACCCAGAAGCAGGTCCTGTGGCTTCACCTTCAAAACCCACCCTGAGTCAGTAACCCCCTCCCCATGTCCACCAGCCCCCGGACATAGCTCCCCTAGGACATCACAGTCACCTCCCCAGAGCCCCTGCTCAGCCCTGTCCCCTGCGCCCTGCTCTCTGCGGCAGGGCCTGTTCAGACCTGTCAGATGTCCTCTGCCCTCTGCTGCAAGCCCTCCAAGGGCCTCATCTTCCTCAGGGCAAATGCCAAAGTCCTCTGCCACCCGCCCGCTGTGGGGTGCCCAGCCCCCCATCAGGGCCCCTCCCTCCTCTGCTTCACTCTCCTTCCTAACCTTCCGACACATGGATACCTCACCGGTCTCCCTCACTCACGGTCAGTGTGAAGGGAGCTCCAGGGACAGGAATCTCTGCCCGTTTGTTCACTATGTCCCAGCACTGGCCAGGGGAGCCAGCACATGCCCAGCGACCCACACTCATGGTTGTTAGTTCACGTGGAGTCCCCACAAGTGGAGCCAGTCCCAGGGCTGCTGTCAGTGTTTCTGGCCCATGTGCCTGTGACAGCCTTCACCAACGGGGGCACGGCACACACCCTCAGCACCCCCGACTCACAGTCGGGTACGGCTACACCCACGCCTCCCCCATCCAGTGCTCCTGGAGCAGGCAGCACCAGCATCCTGCCTCAGCATCCCACCAGGCCCCACACACCTCCCAGCCCTGTCCAGCCCTAGGACCATCTCATCTGCTCTGCAAAAGGCCAAGCCCCTTAGTGTGACATTCTGGCTGGAACTTGCCACTCTCACCTGTGCTTGCTGCTGGGCCCCCTCCCACTCTGTGTCCTCAGCTGTCCTACCTGTCTCCGTGTACCTGTCTCTGCCTCCTCAGGCCCACCTAGTTCACCACCCCCTGGGGAGGGTAGCCGCACCTCCCGCCCCGAAGCCCCGACAGTGCTGCTGCTGAAGGCTCAAACTCACACCCTGGCCTGGCCGGCTCCCCAGAACCCTGGCGCTCTCCCTCAACAGGGAGCCCTCTCCTGCCCTCACCCACCCAAGCTCAGGCCACAAGGCCCCACATTTCCCCTAGTTCGACTGCCACTGGGAAAAGCCAAGGCTTTTCCCAGAATTATCTGGGATCAGAGCCCTCGGAAGGCAGAAGGCGGGAGAGAGAAGGGCTCCCATGCTAGGGGCTCTTTGGGGAGGAGCCCAGGAAGCACCAGCAGGGAGAGGGCTGTGAGTCGGGAGGGAAAGAGCAGGCACAGGGCGTTATCACAAGTCAGCCAGGGGCAGCTGGAGGTCCTGGGCAAGGCCAGAGCTGAGTTTCTCCCCAGGGGATGTAGGGAGCTGGCTCCACACCACAGAGGCCCAAGCTCCCCTGGGGACTGGCCCCTCGCCCTGACCCTCCTCCCTGCCCCTGCCCCAGCAGACACAGTGAGTGCAGTTCCCAATCTGTTGGTTAAGACCCAGAGCCCTGAGCAAGTAAGTTAACATTGGGCGCAGGTGTTGAGGGCTGCTGTGCCACAGGGCCCCGCGGCGTCCTGAGTGGGCCTGGGCTCTCGGGGACGTCTGCACACAACTGGACAGCCCGGTGTGGAGATGGGCCACATGCTGAGGCGAGGCAGAGTCACACCTTCAGGCCAGTCTCTGTGCACACGTGTAGGTGCCTCTTGCAAAAGCCTCGGCTGACTCTGCAGCAGGCAGAGGTGTGGGTGAATCTCACGCCAGCATCCACGAAGCTGTACATGTGTGTCCTGGTGAGTCTGTGTGCACATGGGTGTGCACGCGTGTGAACACGTGCATATGTGAGTCTGTGCTGTCTGTGCCTCCCGCCCAGGTGCAGAGCCAGCCCTGACCTGAGCCTCTCTCCCGAGCACCTCTGCCCAACATCCCCTCTGCTCAGTCCGCTGGAAAGTTGGGTCCCATTATCCTGCCGGCCTCAGGGTTGCTGTAAGGATTTGGAATGAGGCTCACACATGGACAGAGTTAGAGGTTAGGCAGAGGTCACTGTCAGCCTCACCTTATCAGTTTCTATTCCTCAGCCCATCTCTGGGCCACTCTGGGCTATCTCCCCGCGATCAGAGGACCCCGCATCCACTCAGCAGCGGCCTGCCTCCCCACACACGTTAAAACAAGGAGGTGCTAGTTTGCATTAGTTAAACCAGTCAAATTTAGAAGTCCAATAATATCAAGGGATGGTGAAGAGGTGAAGTGATAGGAATTGTCACTTCATGTTTATTCAGAGTGGATGCCGCACAACCACTCTGGAGGGCCAGCTGCCACATCTATAAATTAAACATGCACAAGCCCTGTGCGTGTGATCAAACATCCACATGTACGCAGAGAGAAACGGGGCTGGTGGCAGTCCTACCTGAAAACCGGGAAGACAAGCCAAGTAATTATCAGTGTAGACACCAAATGACACCAAATGTGGCCACAGAGTGAAATACTCTACCACAAGCGAAAGGAATGAACTTCAAACATTCTGTAGACAAATCCTGAAAACAGATGAAATGGAAATTGCAGAACAATGGTACAGGATGCTATTGTTCACATTAAGGAAGCACCACAAAGTGGCCCCATGTTGTGTTCTGTGGCTGCAGGTGTATCCATCCAACTGCATAGAGAAAGGGGTGTAAGGATGTGCTCCAAACCGACCACCAGAGGCTGCAGCTGAGAGGGTGTAGGAAGGGCCGTGATGAGCTGAGTGCACTCAGCTTCACCCTATATGTCTTAATTTTAGTCACACTATATTGGTGTGACTAAAATTAAAGAGGAGCAAGAGAAAAGTTCTGTGAAGCACAGAGATAAGCACAATAATGGGGGTCACACAGGTACCTTGCTCACAGCCACTCAGCCCCCATTCCTGAAGAGCAGATGTTTGGTCAAGCTTGAGTTCAAAGAGAAGCTTTGAAGGGGTGAGGCCCCTGACACTTTTCTGTGACTGCCCTCAGCACCACAGGAGGAGGAGGCCTGGGGTCCAAAGAGCCAGGCCTGGGGCTTCATTCCTGAACCCTGTGCAGGCTGGGAGGCGGGCAGCTGAGACTCAGAGACAGGGAGGGAGAGATTCAGAGACAGTGAGAGAGGGGCAGAGACATACAGAGGGAAAGAAGTGAGGCGGATAGGGGGGGAGAGAAGTGGGGAGAACCGAAGAGAAATCAGAGTCAGAGGGACCCCCATATGGGGGGGGGGTCCGCCCTGCTCGGATTGGTCTGGACTGACTGCAGTTAAAGCCCATAATTGATTCCCTTGGATGACGAGGATTGTTTCAATGCAGAGAATTAAGGTTTCCTTCCAAGATGGAAGTAAAGATTAATTTGCAATTTCCTTCCTCACTGCACATGTAAGCACAGCCCCTGCTTGGGAGGGAGCTTAACTCTGGCAGATGGGCTGGGGTGGGGGTGGCCCCAGCCTCCATGGGACAGGGCCCGCGGAGCCGAGCACACCCTGAGAGGACAGGAGAACCCCCTGTACCCACAGCTGGGGAGCAGCTGGCAGCAATGCTCACCTCCTGCCCTGCTCGGCTGCAGGCCCCAGGGCCCTCAGTGTCCTGGACGTTGAACGGTGCTGGGACACTGAGAGTCTCGGCAGCTGCACCTGCCAAGGCCCCCTGCGGTCCCCTCACTGGGAGGGGCCCTGCACCCCCTTCCTTCCTAGCAGGCTCATATAGCACTTGGTAGGGAAGGCTACCAGTTCCCCCACATAGTCTGTTATCTAGATAACCCTAGCAGGGCTGGCAGGACGGTGCCCAAGGGGAGAAGTGGGAGCCTCAAAACCTCCCTTTCCTTTCAGGGCCCCCATCCCTGAGCCAACTGAGCCCCAGAACTGAAATAGGACCTCCAGGAGGGTACTGCCAGGGATGGCCCCAGAAAACACACGCTGGTACCTGGGGGTGCTTGCTCTCCACCCTGGGCCTGCAGACCCCCGTCGTGCCCCCGCCTCCGAGGGTACCCCAAGCTCAGACACATATGCAGGTTCCAGAAGCAGCAGCTCTGGGCACCTCCCCAAGACTCATTGCCCAGGCCAGACACCTGTTGGGGCAAGTGTGCCCTTCATCCATCAGAGAGGCCCCACCCAGTCCTGGAGGGTCAGAAGGCCACCCAGGTTGGGGAACAGAGAGCCCACCCTCTCCTAAGCCCCAGAAGCTAGCATGGCTTTCTCAGGCCTTGTCCCAGCAGGGTGCACTGAGGCCCCGCCACCAACCACCCCTCCAGGCCCACATTCTGCTGAGACTTAGGCAAGTGCAGTGTTACCAGACTGGGCTCAGAGGCCTGGGGCCTGCACAACCTGCTCACAGCAAGGGAGGCTCTGCTCCTCTGATCGGGACTCCAGACTGTGTGGACAGTGGAGGCCCGAACCCCTCAGGGATCTTCTCAGATCTTGCCTGGGCAGCCTCAGATGGGGGCCTCCAGGGGCCCCAAGAACTGGGACTTGGGGTCTGGGCCACACATAGTCTCAGAGACTCACACCCTGGGCCCACCTGGCCTGGCCTTGTGCCGGTACCCTGCCCAGGTCAGTCACGGGCGCCACAGCCCCACAGCCAGGAGCAGCCTGGAGCTGCCCATCGGGCCTCTCCTGCCGACTTTCCTGAGGGTGACCTCTGGATGATCCCTGGTGCGCACAGGGAGGAGGAAGAGCAGGTTTATGAGCGGGCCGGTGCATTCCTCCAGGCAGCCTGGCGGCCAGGCCTATCTCTCCATCACCACGGGACTCGGGGGCCTGCCTGAGCCTCAGACTACCCCACCCCAGCCTGGGTCACCTGCAGACATCATGTACCAGGACCAAGGGACAGCATCGGGTCCTTGACCCTGGCTCACATTGGAGCTGGGCTGGGCCCAGCTTCTGTTGCATCTCTCCAAGTCCAGCCTCCAGGGGCAGGATGCTCCCTTCACACTATCCCTGGGGACCAACTGCTCCATTCTAGACGGTGTCAGGACCCCCTTAGAGCACTAAGGAGAGTCAGAAGCTCGGGGCAGTCGCAAGGCCCCAGATGCCAAGCATGGAGCTGTGCTCCAGGCTCCGGCTCTTTCTGAGACCTCTGGTGGGTCCCAGTTCTGGCTCTGGACCTGCACATCTGCCTGTTCCCATGAGTCGGGAACAGCTGCAAAGTCTTGGGAACAATGCCTCCCAGGCTGGCATCTCAGGCCCAAACCCCGATGCCCCAGAACACTGAGCAGGGCCTCACAGGACAGGACAGTCACCACCAGAAAGCAGGGCACAGACCTGGGTAGTGCGGCTCTCGGTGGCTCCTGCGTGTACACTGTTCCAGAGCAGACGGGACCTCAGTTTTCCTGGAGAGCCTCACGACTCTGGAGGGAAGGCCTTGAGGGCCAGGGGCGTGACGGGAGCATATCCGTCCAGAAAGTCCCAAAGGCAACTAGAAATGCCACAGGCTCTGAGCTTTCTGGGGAAGGGTCAGCTGGATGGGCCACCATACTAGGGGTGGCACAGCAGGGCCACACCTCAGCCCCAGGTGGCTCAGACCTGAGTACCTTGGATTTATACCATAGGCCCTGAAATGCACCTGGCTGCTCTCAGTTGCTGACTCTAGCCCATTTGTTCATTGATTACTTTGACCAATAATCAAAAGTTTCCTAAACTCTTGCTTGGGCTGGATCCAGGCCAGGGCACTGGCACAGCTTAAAACATCCTGTCCCGGGCGGCTCCTGTGGCTCAGCGAGTAGGGCGCCGGCCCCATATACCAAAGGTGGCGGGTTCAAGCCCGGCCTCGGCCGAACTGCAAAACAAAAAAATAGCCGGGCGCTCTGGCGGGCACCTGTAGTCCCAGCTACTCGGGACTAAGAGAATCGCCTAAGCCCAAGAGCTGGAGGTTGCTGTGAGCAGTGTGACGCCAGGGCACTCTACCCAGGGCGATAAAGTGAGACTCTGTCTCTACAAAAAAAAAAAAAAACATCCTGTCCCCTGACCAGGGGTACCCAGGAGGGCCGGGAGAGTTGCCATCCCGGCCAGAGGCCCAGATGTCTCTTTCACTCCCCAGGAGAGTGGACCCAGGGTTCACCCAGGACAGTCTCCCAGCACCCAGGGCTTTCCAGCATGTCCCTCTTTCTGTGGGGGCACTGGCTAATGACAGCCATCATGCTGTACCCACTGCGGGCCACCAACACCCACAGAGGTCTTGTGACCAAGTGGGTGGTTCCCAGAGCACTGCCACCACAGCAGCTTTGCTGTTAAATGCTCCCTTCAGATCAGTGATGCTGGGGTCTTCACTTGCTCTGTGCCTCAGCAAACTAATATTAGGGACCTCCCTCAGGAAAGGTGAGAAGGAAAGGGGCATACAGCAGGTGCTCACTAAATGCTTCATGGTAGCCACATAGGGTAATAGTTTGGGTGTTTCTTAAAAAGTTTAATATAGGTGGTGCCTGTAGCTCAGTGGGTAAGGGTGCCAGCCACGTACACCAAGTCTGGTGGGTTTGATTCTAGCCCAGGCCAGCTAAAACAATGACAACTGCAACAACGACAATAAAAATAGCTGGCAGGCACCTATGGTCCCAGCTACTTGGGAGGCTGAGGCAAGAGAATAGCTTAAACCCAAGAGTTTGAAGTTGCTGTGAGCTGTGATGCCACGGCACTCTACCCAGGGCGACATAGTAGACTCTGCTCAAAAAAATAAAAAATTAAATTAATTAAAAAGAAATCTTAAATAAAAAAAGGTTTAACATAGAGTTACTGCCCCAAAGTAGAAGTGACCCTGTTTATCAACCAATGTTGGCTGCACAAAATGTGGTCTGCCTGTCCAGCGGGGAGTTATTTGGCAATCACATGGTGGTAACTAAAAAGGAATGAAGTGCTGATGTGTGCTACAGCCAGGTGGAACCTTGAAAACAATGTGCTAAGTGGAGGAAGCCAGCCACGAAAGATTGCATGGTGTGTGGTTCCACTCCTGCAAACTCCCCAGAACAGGCAAAGCCACAAGGATGGAAAGTCACCCGTGGTGGCTGTGATGGCCGAGAGGTGCAGGTTTCTTCTGGGATGATAAAAATGTTCTTTTTTTTTTTTTTTTTGAGACAGAGTCTCATTATGTTGCCCTCTGTAAAGTGCGGTAGCGTCACAGCTCACAGCAACCTCAAACTCTAGGGCTCAAGCAATTCTCTTATCTCAGCCTCCCAAGTAGCTGGGACTACAGGTGCCCGCCACAGCGCCCGGCTATTTTTTGGTTGTAGTTGTCATTGTTGTTTGGCAGGCCCGGGCTGGGTTCAAACCCGCCAGCTCCGGTGTATGTGGCTGGCACCCCAGCCGCTTGAGCTCCAGGTGCCGAGCCGATGAAATGTTCTCACACTGTGGTGATGATGGACAGCAGTGTGGCTATGGCATTGCATGCTTCTCACAAGCAAGTTGTGTTGCGGGGGAATTATTTCTCAATAGAGCTCTTCAAAGAATGAAATCTTAAAGCTGCCATGTGACCCAGTGATTCTGCTCCTAGGTGTAACACTCAAGAGAATTGAAAACGTGCTCACACAAAAACTTGCAGGTGAATGTTCATCGTAGCATTATGAGAAGAGCCAAAAAGTAAATGAAATGTCGTCTGAATATTATTCAGCCATGCAAATAAACGAAGTTCTGATTCACACCACAACGTGGATGGACCATGAAAGCGCGCTGAGAGAAGGGCGTCGCAGAAGGCCACCACGCACAGGGGGTGTCTATTTTTGTGAAATGGCCAGAACAGGCAGGTCCGTAGATGAGGAATATAGTGGTTGCCAGGGGCCGGGCAGTGGGGACGATGGGGGGTGACTGCAGGGGATACAGAGTCCTTTGGGGGCCAGAATGTTCTACATTTATATGCAGTGATGATTTGTACAACTCTGAAAATACACAAAAAGCATGGAATTTTACACTTTAAGTGGAAAACTTTATAGCATGTCAACTGTATCTCAATAAAACTGTTAAGAAATTAGTAATTGTCACCTGACTACCCTCACTGCCCTGCAGCGAATGCTTGGGCAACCCCTATGCCACCATTTCTGGGCTGGACCCTTGGCCAGGAAGGGAACAGATGCCCATTCCCCGGTGAGTGAGGGGGACGGTGTGACCTAGACTGTGGGAGAGACAGAAACAACACCCAGAGACACACACACACACTTCCTTGGAGGAGAAATGAGCCATTGGCAAAGACTCCTCCCCCGAGTCACCTCTGGAACCCTGCAGGGAACACCGCAGGCCTCCTGGCTTCGGGTCCTGACCGCTCCCCATGCCGCCCACTGGGCACCCCCCAAAGCCTCAGTCTGCTGTTCCCTTCAATGGGCAGAGGGACCCCTGCCTCCCAAGCTGCAGGAGGGGTGGGTGGGATTCTACAGCGGAAGTCACTTGGTGGTGGTGGTTTTAAATTAGTTTATTATCACCATTTTTATTAAGGAAATAGTTTGAACATACAAAAAGTGCATAGAGTATAGTACAATGAACCCCCACGTGCCAGTCCCATCCCCAACAAGCTACTGGCACATGCTAACAATACGGGTTCCACAGAGGGCAGGGAAAGCTGAGTCCTTTCAGGCCTGCTCTCATCAGGCCCCCCAGCCCCGTGCAGGTACCCCCCACCCCCATCTTCATACGGCCACTTCTAGAGACTGTTACATCTCTCACATGGGGACACTGTGGAAATGGCCCTGCTCAGGGAGGCAGGGTTTGGGGTCGAGACTTCTCACCTGCCTCCTCTCTTGAGGAGAGTCGAGACTTCCCACCTGCTTGGGGCAGGTGGATGAATGATTCTGATTGTCTAAAACTCTGGGATGAGTTTTAAAAACTGTTGTGGTTACATACAGCAAAATCAATCCATGAGTTTTGAACAATGCATACAGTTGTGAAACCCCCACAAGAGAGTTAAAGCATAGGATAATTGTACCCCCAGTCTTTCTGCGCCCCGCCATACCCCACTCTGGCAATCACGGCTCTATGTTTTGTCCCTGCATTTTTCATTTTCTAGAGCATCACGTGGACAGGATCATACTGTGCGCAGCAGCTCGCCGGTGGCAACCACCCTGTCGCTGAGTGTTCTAGCAGTGGTCCCTGTGGTGCCACGTGGAACCCTGTGGTATGACTACACTGCCGTTCGTTTATCTGGACGACAACCCGAAGAACACTGGGTTGTTTCCAGTCCGGGGTGATGATGAGTAAAGCTGCTCCTACGGTGCTTTCTGCATCTCTGTGTGAATATAAGTCTTTATTCCCTTGATGCCTCCTTGGGGAGCACTGGGGTTGTGTGGCAAGGTGTGTTTATAAGTAGCTGTCACACTGGGTTCCACTGTGGCTGCACCGTGCTGCGTTCCCACCTGACGGGGTGTTCCCACTCTGCCCACCAGCACCTTCTTCTCAAGTGCCCACACAGGGTTTGGCCAGGGATGGCAGCGACCTCAGCAACACACAAGATGATGCCAGCCACTAATAAGGTCTCTGAGGGTGTGAAGTAGGTGACACTAAGAGGGGTGACCAGGGAGGGCCTCCTGGTGAGGGGAGGAGGAACTCAGACTAAGGAGGACTGACTGTCCAGCCTGGGACCGGGGACAGGGAGAGTTCCAGGCGGGGGCCCAGCCGGTGCAAGGGCATGTTATACTCCCGCGCTGCAACTCGAGGACAAGTTTGCCAGATGCCCGCGGGGTGCCAGGCCTGTCCTGAGAACCTAGCGACATCCTCCTAGTTGATCGTCATAGCAACCCTGACTAGCTGTCATCCGGTTCACAGCCGAACGGCTCTGAGTTCACAGAGGTTGTCACCTGTCTCAGGGCACAGGCCTTGAAGGGCAGAGCCAGCATTGGAACGCAGCGGAACTCACAGAAGTTTGCTTAACACCCGAGTTCCCACCCTGGGCTGGAACCCCCCCCCCCCCCCCAGCCATCTGGTCCTGCTGGGTGAGTCTGGGTGGGCACTGGTCCTCTCTGAGCTTCTGCTGTTCCGTCCACCTGGAAAAGGTTTCTGCCGCTGCCTGCCTTGCAGCGAACTATGGCAGGAGGTGCGGAGAATGTCCTGGCACGGTAGGGGCTGGCATGGGCAGTGGACGCGGCCCATTCCGCCAGACGGGGACAGAATTCTGCCAACGCCCCTCCCCAGGCTGGCGTGGCCCTGCGCTGCCGCCAAGCGCCGACAGAGGGCAGGAGCGGCCCGCGCCTCCGCGGCCTGGGCGCTCAGGCGGCGCTGGCACTGGACGGCCAGGCGGGGGGCCTTGGGCCAGCGGAGCGCCGAGCTGGGCTGTGCCCGGATGTAGTCTCAGGACGTGGGTACCCGTGTAGGAGACTGTGTCCGGGAAGCACGACCCAGGGACCCAGACCCAGCTCATGACATTGAGGGAAGGCGGGGAGTTAGCAGTCCCCGAAAGACTGGCTTTGGGCCACCCACCTCGGGTCCCCCCGCGCCACCGTGCAGCTGGGCTCCAAGGAGAACAGGTCCAGCTTGCAGGGCCTTCACTCGCAGCCCACTGCAGGTGGAAAGTGGCCAGCCCAAACTGAGATCTGCAGAGTGCCCAATACACAGTGGGCTTCAAAGGCTTTGTGTGAGGAAGTTAATCTAAACAATCACATTAATCGTTTTTTATGTCTGCCACATGTTGAAATAGGAATGTGTTAGATATACTGGGTTAAATTAAAAAATGAAAATGAATTTCACTTTTCCTTTTCTTTTCATACATGTCGCTATTTAAAATTTGAAGTCACATATACGGCTTACATTTGTGGCTTGTGCTGTCTTTACTCAGGACACTGCTTGTCTAAGTGCGTGTGTCTGTCACCCCGCTCAGTCATCAGGGAATTCTCCGTGAGGCTGTGCTGTTCCTGCATCCCATTTGACAGACGGAGAAATTGGGGTGCTACAAGGTAATGTGACTTGCTCAGGACTGGTGGTGAGTACACACCCAGCAGTGCCCACCCCATGCCTGGGCGTGCTTACTCATAACACAGGCAGGTGCCCAAATGTGTGTTAGGTGGGCAAGAAGGCGCACAGATGCGTGCTGCCAGCCTGCCAGCCGTGCACATGCCGGTGTCACCTGTGTGCATCCGGTCTGGTGCCCGTGTCGGCAGTACATACATCCATGCTGCTGTGCAAGGCCCCCCTGCCCACACTCACGTGCCCCCACCTGCCGTGTGCTGGCTCCTGCTGGCCCGTCAGTGGCAGGCCCAGCACCCACCCCGCTGCTCCCTGCTCACCTAGGGCCAGGAAATGGGGACCTGGCTGAGACTCCATCGGGGATACCCAGACACAGGAGAAGCAGTGGTGCTGCCCGGAGCCCCTGCCCTTGGCCTGCCACGGCCTCCTCTGCTGCAGGCCCTTCCTCCTGGCTGCACAGCATTTGCATAAAGCCCCCCAAGCCCTGGGATCACATTACACGGAGGCCTGATGATAATCTTTGTTGAAATAATATTTAACACATGCTGCACTTTTAATTAACTATCTGAATAATCTCAAATTAATACCAGAGCTTTAAAAATAAGTTTTCATTTTCGCATTTGGTAACATAATAGCAACTCGGCTGGCTCGTTTCCCCCTCCTTTGATTTAATTAAAAGCCCTTTTGTGTGTCTCTTGTCACTTCAGAAATGGACAAAAGCCCCTGTTGGGCAGGCCAGTGCTCCTGGCTCCAAGACCAAGGCCAGGGCGAGGGCTGGGCTGCTCAGGGGCTCCACGGCTAGGTCCTCCCCCAGAGCCCCAGGCCTGGCCCCGTGTGACCCGTGGATCTCACACACATTCACCCAGGGACAATGGGACGGGGTCACAGAGGCCCTCAGGTTGCCTCCCGTGCCCACAGCCAAATGCCAGAAGCAGGTGACACTTCCTTCTACTGGCCACACCACACACAGGCCAACTCTGCAAACAGACCAGACAGCCTGGGAGCCCACACTGAAGCTCAGCACACCTTCAGGATGCTCGCGCACACGGTCACAGTCCCACACGACAGCATGGAGGTTGACAAGCAAAGCCATTGTGGGCTTGGTGTGGCTAATTTGCACCTGAGTCTGGGTGAGGAGACCAGGGCCTGGCCCACTGACCCGGCTGCCGGCTGACTACTGAGTGTGTGTGAGTGTCTGCCTGCCTCTCTCTCCTTTCTGTGTTTTTCTATCTCTCTGTTTCTGTCCCTCTGTCCCCAGCGTAACGCATCTATGAACACCCAGGCAGGCAGCCTCCCCGGGCTGGGTTTGCTCCTTGGGCTGACTCTGTTCTCACTATGTTGAGGGACCAGGCCTCCGCCCAGGTCTCCTCCTGGCCCCTAAAGAGCAGGCAGGGAGAACAGCTTTTTCTGGGGGGTTTGCCTTGCCCCCACTCTGGTAAGCCAAGACCTTCTCCTCTAAACCAGAGGGAGGCAGACTGAGGGGGGCTTCTCCAGGCAAGCAGTGAGCCCAGTGGGGAAACTGATTCCTCTGAGCTTCACTTTCTCTCACAGGTCCAGGCCGGTGGAGGTGGATGGGGAGGGCTGCAGAGCAGACTCCACCCCCGAGCCTGGCTTCGTGGCAGTGGTGGCACCTCTGGTTCTAAAGCTCACGGCTGGCCTAGAGGCTCAGGATTTGAGAGCAGAGCTGGGTAGTGGGAGCGTGTGTCCCACAGAGCTCCTTGGAAAGCTACAGGCAGGGAGCTCTTGCCTCACCTGGGGACAGGAACCAACTCCGAGGCCACTGGGGCTGGAGGCAGCCACTGCCTCCAGTTCACTCGTATGATCAAGAACACCTGGACGAGGGGCTAGATCTGGGTTGAATGAGCACCTGAGCCAGGTGGCTGCATGGTGGTGACAGTGAGGGGTTCCTCACCACACACCTGCTCCAGGGAAGGAGACAGTCTAGCGGGTGTGGAAGATGGTGCTGCAGCAGGAAGGCAGCCATGAGGGACCCGAGGTGGGAGCAGAACACGGGAGGGAGGCTACATCCCAAACTCGGGCAAAGAAAAGGTTCCAGCTGCCGCCTCCAACCTCCTGCCCTCAGCCTGGTCCTGGGAGCATGACCAGCAGGGCCAGGCCCTGGGGTGTCAGTGACCTCCCCATCCTATACTAACTGGTCCCTTCTGGTTCAGACTGACTACGGGGCCTGGTCAGCTGGGACCTAGGGCCCTCCCTGCCCCAGGGGCTGCCTGGAGGTGCTGGCAAGAGTGTTTCCACCCGCCCCACCCCAGCCGGTGAGGACCGGCCAGGCTGCGCCAAGTCCCTTCCCCCCTCCCCGAGTCTCACACACAACATGCTGTCACATCACAGGCAGGGAGATGCAGTCCCAGAGGAACCTTGGCCATCCACCACCCTCCACCAGAGGCTCAGGTCATCCTCATGGTCACTTACACACAAGGTCCCAAGCACAGCCGTACAAGTGTCATGCAGCCCGAGAGGCCACCCACCTTGTGAGCACACGGGCTCACACGCCAGCCCACTGGCCCAGATCCCCAGGCCCTTGGCTGACTAATAGTGCTCATGTGAGAGAGTAACAGTCATAGGGTGGCCTCCAAAGTCCCCACCACCAGGCAGCCGGTCAGAGAGGCCATGCACAAGCTCCCGGAGTCCTCACAAGTCTCAAACAGGGGCAGGACTCCATTAAACAGAAGGGGAAACAGGCTCATAGAGGTGATTTCAGTTATTCAGGGTCACACGGCCCACATGGAGCTGGGCCTGGAATTCAGTCAGTTCCCATGGGGCAAGAAGAGCCAGGAGCAGGGAGCAAGCTTCTTGGGCAAGTAGGGGGCAGGGCTGCATCTGAAACACCAGGAGGGCCACTCTCTGTGCAGCCCAGCTCAGCTGACACAGAAGGCTCAGAGCCTCAGGTCTGTGGGAAAGCTGAGGAGCTGGACCCTACAGCAGGGACATGGTTCCCCAAGCCTCTCAAGGTTGTCACAGAACTTAGGTCCAGGCTGCAGACACAGAAACCAAGGCAGCAAGGGATTTGTGGGCTACCTAGGCCCCACCAACCTTTGAGCTCCTGCAAAAGGATGCTGCATGCAAATGAGAGGATTGCCAGGGAAAAGCCCAGCACAGGAGCATCCTGGCAAGTGCTTCATCCATTCATTTGCTGGTTCACTGTGCGTCAACAGAGGTGGTATCCTGAACAGGTGAGGTAAGCTGATCTGGCATTCTCCTGCAGGAGACAGTATATAGGCCCCTAATGCATTCACAAGGCAAGATCAGATTGTGATCCTTACCCAGAGAAATCAGGGAGGGCTCTTCCGAGGAGGCAATATTTGGGCTGAGCCCTGACTGACAAGGAGACAGCCAAGTCCAGACCTGTGGGGCAAGGACTCTAGGCAGTGGAACAGCAATGGCACAGGCAGAGACAGGTGAAGGCTCATGGGAGAGGGGGTTAGAGGGCCAGGGGCAGGGGAGCAGACGAGCAGAGACCAGTAAGCGAGGTGGCCCACACCAGTCCTGAGAGGCACAGCTGCTCAGCAATGTCCAATAGCTGCTTCATGACCACTGTGGCCAGAGGTTCCGATTTTGCAAGAAAAGCTGGAAGTCTGGAGTTTTGCGCAAAACCTCCTGGTCTTTAAATGGCCACAGTTGATTTCATTGTTTTCTGAAACTGTTCAAGCCACACAAAACATATCTGAAGGCCAAAAGCAACCTGTGACCCCGTATTTGGAGGCCTCACTGGGAAGCAAAGGCCTAGATCCAAATCCTGCCTTGGGCAAGATAGTTGTCATCTCTGTGCCTCAGTGTTTTCATCTATAAAATGGAGATAATAGTGTCTATGTAACTTATTGGGTTGCCATGGAGGAGTAGATGATTTCATTTATTCACTCATTCAGCAAATATTTACTGAACATCTACTGTGTACCAGGTGCTCTGCAGAGCTATGGGCAGCTGACAAGGTCTGTGCCCCAGTGCATCTTACAGTCTGTGGGAGGCACACACAAAGATGAGCAACACGCATAGCAACACGTGTAGGAATGCCAAGGTCAAGTAGTGCCAGGGAGAAAACATAGGGCAGAGAGCAAGATAAGAAGAGATGAGGAAGGCTGGGTGCAGTGGCTCACGCCTGTAGTCCCAGCATTCTGGGAGGCCCAGGCAGGTGGATTGCCTGACTCAGGAGATCCAGACCAGCCTGAGCAAGAGTGAGACCCCGTCTCTAAAAGTAGCTGTTGCAGTGGGCACCTATAGTCCCAGCTACTGAGAGGCGGAGGCAGGAGGATTGCTTGAGCCCAGGAGTCTGAGGTTGTTGTGAGTTATGACGCCACAGCACTCTACCTAGGTGACAAAGTAAGACTCTGTCTCAAACAAAAAAAAAAAGCTGAGGAAGGAAGGAAGGCTGAGGTTTTAAATCAATGCCCAGGGGTCTCACAGAAGAGATGGCATCTGAGCAGAGGTCTGAAGGAAATGAGGGTGTGAGGCACAGAGGGAACCAGCAATGCAAAGGACCTGAGGCCTGGCTGCCCAAGGAACAGAGACTGTCCTGGCGAGGCTGGTCAGAGTGGTGGGAGGTGGAGGTTGGGAGATCTGTGGCCCCCAGGGAAGGCTTCAGCTTTTCCTTGGAGTGAAGTGAGACCCATGGGAGGGACAAGGTTTGACTTTGCTTTTAATAGGATCCTCTGGCTGCTGTCCAGGATGGACTCAGAGGGGCAGAGTGAGATGTCCAGGGAGGAGGCTGCTGCCCCGGTCCAGGGTAGAGGTGAGGGCTGCTGGACCAGGAGTCACAGCGGGAGTGGACAAGTCAGGTGGATTATGGGGGGCATCAGTAGTCAGGCCAGCAGAAAGCAAAGGAGAACAGTGGGGGAGGGAGTTGGCCTGGGGCCCTGGAGGTAGGCAGTGCCCTTTCCTGGGGTGGGCCAGGGTGGAGGGGGGGCTGGGAAGGGGAACCCCCTCCCTGAATGTGCTGGCAAAGTAGCTGGAGAGAGGCTCCAGAGACTGAAGGTTGGTCCCCAACCCTGGGACTGAATGAGCCACTCAGGGCAAGTGTAGATGGTAATGAGGTCAAATCGCTTCCAGCAGCCCTGTGACCAGTTAAAATCAATGGATGCTGAAGGCATTTGCAAACGTTTGGAATTCTAGGGACCTGGAAGGCAACACTGGCCACCCCAGGACCAGGTTGCAGGGATGGCCCCCTAAGGGGTCTCAGGTCCTGGGCCCTGGAGCCAGGCTGCTGTTGCCTCCCGCCTGCCCCTCCCCCATCGTCTCTCCCGGAGCACCCTTCCCACCCCCTCCCCCACGCCACCTGCGGGGTCCTTCAGATCCAGGCCTTTGTCCCGCGTGGTGCCCCCCGAGCAAACACAGCTGAGCGCCTGGGCTCGCGTGCCGCCCCCGCCCGCAAATCTCCGGGCCGCGGGGCGGAGGCTTAGCTGGACAGCTGCTGTGAGCCGGGGCTGGGGGTTGCTCTCCGCGGCGTCCCGCTCCGCGCGCACCGGCCGGCCGCGCCTTTGTCATGCAGATGACCCGCTGGCTGCCCGCCTTGCTCGAAGGCGCCTTCCACCCGCAGCTGACCTGGGGGAGGGGGCAGCTCCGTTCTCAAGTCAGCCAAGGCCCCCAGGAATACCCGCTCTCCATCCTGGGGACTGGCTTCTCCTCTGCCCAGTCAGTGGGCAGCCCTGCGCCTGCCGCCTTGCTGGCTTTCCCGCAAAGGAACTTGCCTGTTCACGGGCCTGGAGGCCAGGAGCAGCAGTCTGCGCGGCTGAGGGTGGGGAGCACATTTGGGGAGCAGTCCCCGTCTCGCCCCTGGCCCACTAGACCTGCAGAGGCGCCCGAGGCCTCTGCCAGCACTGCCCATCCTGGCCTTAGTCCTCCCATCTGTACTTTGAGGGCAGCTCCAGGGCAGGGAGAACCGTGACTTGAAGAGGAGGAGGAGGAAGCCAGGCTGTCAGCCCCACTAGCAGCCGCCCTGCTCAACGGCCTCATGGGCAGGGGATCCTCCCCAGGGTGTGAGGTGTGGGTGCCCAGAGCTTCAGACCTTTGTGGGTGCCTGTTGGACAGGATGCCTCCCAGGCCTGCCCCTCCCCCACCCATCCTGAGCCACCCTGTGTCCTGCTCCTCCTGTGGCAGCTGGGGTGGGGTCTGCACTGGGGGGCACACCCACCTTCCCCAAAGCAAAGGATTCTCCAAAACAGAGGTGATGGAATGGAAAGTTATTTACTGCTGGGTGTCAGGAGTCAAGCCTGGGGCAAGACCTGGGAGGAGAAGCATTCCTTAGCAGGAATCAGGCCTGGAGGAGCAGATGTCCCCCAGCCAGGGTCACCTGCTCATGTCCTCCCAGGAGCACCCTCTCTCCCCATTTTGCAGGTGAGGAGCCTGAGGCCAAGCGAGCAGAGGGAACCTGTGTTCTTTGGGCCAGAGGGCACAGAAATGGCCAGTGCCCCTGTCATGCACTGCAATATTGTGACAACATCCCCACCTCCGGGAAAAAGCAAGACCCCTGACGAGCAGTGCCAGGCTCCGGGGGGATGGGTGGGGTACCTGGGCCGCATCCTGGTGTGCTGTGTGTCAGCACGACACTCTAAATTCTGCAGGAGCTCTGGTTCAAGAGGACAGAGGGCCCACTAGCATCATGGTGAAACCTGGAAGCCTCCTTAGGCGCACAGTTTGACAGGCAGTTAGGAGTTCCAATACCAGCTTGACCAAGTGCAAACTGTGTGACCTTGGTCAACTGACCTAACCTCTCAGAACCACAGGTTCTCTAAGGTGGAAGTAATAGCAGCATCAATCCCCTCCGGGGCCTCTGAGGAGTGCATAAGGCCACGTAAGTAGAATGTTCACCGTTAGGAGCAGAACAGCAAATAGATTTATCTAAAGGAAAAACTAGCTATTCTGACATGATGGATTATTTAGCAGTCTTTCCGAGCAGAGACGAGAGCCTCTGGGGGGGGCTTACTTTCCCTTCTGAACCAAGAAAAATAGGTCCTGAGAGTTCGTTGAGTGGCTCCTAGGCTCTCCTGTGACCCCATCAGTAACCCCTGCGCTTCCTGGCCCTAGCTGTGACTTGCCGAGCCAGGCCGTCCCTAGTTTAGGGGCTAAGCCACTGGGTGAGAGAGAGCCCTCTTCAGTCGGTCTGTCTGCTGTGCTGTGTGTCAGTCCCGGCTTAGACCCAGGAGAGGGTGGGAGGGGAGAAGGGAAGCCGCATCCCTGGGCTCAGCCAGCAGGAACGGCCAGTGTGTGTTGGGGGCTATCTCGCGCGCGCGCGCGCGCGCACACACACACACACACACACACACACACACACCCAGGGAGGGACCTCTACACCAGATCCGGTTTCTTGCAGGACTGGTTAGTCCAGGAGGCCTGATGGAGATAAGGTCTGTGCCGATTGGGCTGGGCAGGAGACCCAAGCCGGCCAAGGCAGGGTGGCCCAGGCCCAGCCTCACTCAGAGGTGGGGTGGGGTCTCCCCCTGTCTTGTGCCAGCTGCTGTCTCCAGCTTTTGGGGGCCACACAGGCGACCCTCTCAGAACCTTCCTTCTCCTCCTGCAGGGAAATAGCACAGGAAGGGATGATCCGGGGGAGGTGCAGCCTAAGGTTGCCCAGGATGGGGGTTCTCTGGCTGAGAGTATGCCGGCACCTGGTGGGATTCTATGACCCAGAGGCAGAGCAGACTGAGGCCGCCCGGGTGTGCGGGTGCTTGTGATTCCACATTCCAGATAGGCACCTTCTTGGTTTCTGTCTATCTGACATTCTAGAAGCCCCCAGAACCTGGCCAGGTCAGCTTCTCCTCATGGGCTTGGTTCTCATGGACCGGGCCACAGTTGAGACCCAGTCACAAAGGCCACCTGTCAGCCTTCATCAGTAGAGTGCCCCTCCCTAGTGGCTCCTGCCAGCCTGGAACTAGGCTAAAGGTTTAATGAAGGAGTTACTCGTGGGGCTGGGTAGTGGGTGGTGAGGAGAGAGATGCAGCCTCGAGGCTCTTCCATGGATGCCCTGGCTCAGCACCCCTCTTGGAGCTCTGTGGTCCTGACTGCAGCACAGGCAAGGAAGGCAGCAGCTGGGGGCCCACGGGCCTCTGGTTACTGAGCACTTCGCTTCGGGAGGAATAGTGTCTGTTTACCCCACCCCCGCCCCTGTCGGGCTCAGAAGCAGGACCAGCTGAGTGGCAGTAGGTGGGAGCAGACAGGGGTCAGGATGACTCAGCTGGCTCCTCCCGGGTTCCCAACCCACGGCCAGGCAGGCGGCCCTCCCTGTGGGCCACTACACAGCCCAGTAAGTAGCCCCTTCTTCAAACCTTTCACCTAGTTCCAGAGTCACCACTTTCCTGCCAGGATCTCTGGGACTCTCACAAGCCCGGGGGCTATAGATGAGGAAACTGAGGCTCAGAGAGAAGGGCTGGCCCTCCTTCATGGGACCCAGGAGCTGAGTGCATATGTCTCTCCACCACCTTCCCAAGAAGCCCACCCTCGGCCACCCTGGGGTCTCTGACCCAGCCCAGGTCCGGCTGCAGGTGGACAAGGCCTTTCCACCCTGGGTGCGCGGTTCCCCCGGCCCGAGCTCCACCCAGGGGAGGCGTGCTGTCTTCTCTGTTCTCGAGGGACATGCTCTGCTGTCCCAGGCCCTGTCCCAGTTCACTCTGTGGCCATCCCTGTCATCCTGTGAGCTGCCCCTTGTCATTTCCATGCTTCAGCTGAGGAAACTGAAGCACAGGTCGGCTCTAGGGAGCAGAGGTGCTGGGACTCGAACTTCCCAGCCAAAAGGATGGCGTCAGTGTGCCTGGAGCATGACGGGGGAGGAGCAGGTATCCCCATGGGGCTCAGCTCTGGCTGACAAGACTGGGTGTGAGGCCTGCAGGAAGAAGGTGACAGGGGCTGGCCTGTGTTCTCACTTCAGCTTCGGGTCACATGCCCAGCAGGTGGAGCAGCTATGTGTGACCCACAGGGCTTCTCGGTCCTGAAGGCTGCTCCAGACCCTGGGTCCAGAACAGAGGACAGTGGGCAATAGGCTTCTGTTCTGTCCTATGGAGACCTCTCCCCTTTCTGTGGGGAGGTGCACTACCCCCTGCTTCCAAGTAGGGGAGCCCATAGGACAAGCCCTGGTGTCCTCGGGACAGCGACTTCCATCACTCTCACCACAAACCCTGGACAAGGCATCCCGATGCGTTGTCTTAGCCGGAGTGTCCCTGAAAGCAGAGCTTGAGAAAAGTGGTTCGTGTGCAGGAAGTTTCCATGGGAAGCCATCCCAGGGGTGGGGATGCATGCCCGGAGCAGCCAGGCAAGGGAATGAGGAGAGCCAGCAGGAGACACTGCCGACCTGGCCACTCAGCCAGGCACCAAGTTCACCGGCTCCCCGGGGCCGTTCGAGGACTTTGTGGAGGGTGCTGGAAACTGTGCAGCCCGGGACAAGAGGAGGCAAAGCCACAAGCCCCCCTGCCATTGGTCAAGGCTTGCCCATCAACCTTGAGTATCTGGGCGACATACTCGTGAGAGCTACACAGTCCCCACGGGGCCTCCACCTGACAGAGAGGCTCTGGCAAGAAGGAGACCAGGGGGCAGTGGACACCTGCTGAAAGAGGGTCAAAGACAAACAGAACGGTCGCAATAGCTTCACGGCTGGGACAGTGGTAAATCAAGAGGTTGTGGGCACAAGGATGTCAGACACAGTGATGGTTGAAATATGGACATTAATAGAAAATGTGAGCTATGGAAGGTCACCAGAGCGGGGTAACAGCCATTGAAAAGAGTTTTTTTTTTTGTTTTTTGGGGTTGTTTTGTAGAGACAGAGTCTCACGTTATCGCCCTCAGTAGAGTGCCATGGCGTCATACAGCTCACAGCAACCTCCAACTCCTGGGCTTAGGCAATTCTCTTGCCTCAGCCTCCCGAGTAGCTGGAACTATAGGCACCCGCCACAATACCCGGCTATTTTTCTGTTTTTTGCAGTTCGGCCGAGGCTGGGTTTGAACCCGCCACCTTCAGTATATGGGGCTGGCGCCCTACTCGATGAGCCACAGGCACTGAGAGTTTGTTACAGTTCCCAAGAGGTGGGGCTGCAGGGGGAAGAGGAACAAGGTGGGTGAGTGGGCTGACCGGAGGGGATGGAGGGCAGAGACTTCATTGTCCAAGGGAAGGAACAGTTGAGGGGGTATTGGTCAGTTTGGGTAACTTCAGGGCTCTGGGGCCCAGAGCTGCCTCCGGTTGTCTGGTCCTGAGTTGTCTGATGATCAGGGAAGGAGAAGAGTGGTCCAGAGTGCGACAAGTCTCATAGAGGAGACGAATGGGGTGGGCTCCGGATCCAGTGGCGTGCATTTGAAAACCTACTTGTTTAGTATCTCTAGGGATGGCTAATCCCGGGGTGCCAGCAAGAGCCTTGAAGTCAAAGCATTAGAATGCAGAAACTGAAGTACATCGACAGGCCACGTCTTACCCTGCTCAGTTCCGCCTGTGGCTGTCACAAGTCCACTGTGCCCAGAGTTCAGTTCCCGGGGGTAGCCAGCCTAGATCATGGTTAGATCTTAATACACAAGTAGTGGCATCGGATACGGCCCCTTCTGCTGTGCCTGGTCTCTTAGCTGGAACTGGTGTCCATCTCCCCCGCCTGCTGTGATGGCTTTTCATTGAGGGGGGAGCTGAGACCTCAGTTGTTGTGCCCTTGACTAGCATGGTTTCCAGAAGTGCCCATTTGTCATTATCACCAGGCACGAAGCGACCAGGAGATGCCCCAAGAATTCTCTGAGTTCCGATGTATTCCCTGTCCTCAGCAGCAAACTAACTAGTGGCCTGTCACCGTGGCTTCAGTCTAGTAGAATATTCACATCCCCCAGCCCACGGCAAAGCAGCATCTCTAATCTGGCAGAGCCGAAGATTGTGGGACAGGAGGCGTAAATTGTGCAAGAGGGGACGATGGTGAGAGGGCCTCCTCCCTCCACCCGTGTGTGTTCTAGTGACAGACACAGCCTGGGCTCAGCCCAGCTGGATGAGAGCCCCAGACTTTGGCTGCCACAGCCCACAGAAAGAGACCCCAATCCTCGGCCCCTGGCCCGGTCTGGCACCTGCACTGCACTGTTCCTCTTAGACCAGCCATTTCTGAAGGGTGTAAAATGGAGTGAAGTCAGGGGACCTGAACTTACACCCCCTTGTCTTCTCCTTCCAGCAACATGATCCCTCAGTCTGGAGCAATTGTGTAGGATACCGGGGCTTCCTGAGAAGGGTAAGCTCTGATAACTTGAGGTTTGCACCATGTGTAACAAATTACTTCTCCCCCAGGCATCTAGAAAGGTCACGTGTCATTCTTGGGTGCCCTGAGAAAGTCATCGCTCGAATCATTTTCTGCATGCCTGGTTCAGACAGAAAGCTACGAAGCCTCCTGTCCTGGGGGAAGTAATGTCACCGCACGAGAGCCCTGGGATGGTGCTGATGGCAGAGGACAGAAGGCAAACTGGGGGTGGGTTGGGGTACAGGGCAGTTGCCACCACCTCCAGGCTGCACAGGGTCTAAAGTAACCAGCCTTCCATCAAGTGGCTGCCTGTCACCTCAAGAGATGGCCCCCTGTGGCCACTCAGTGTGGGCCTCTGCTGCCCGAGGTGGGCAGACCCAGCCCCTGCCCACACAGCCTCCGTTCAGAGACTCCTGTGTGAAAGCTGCCATGGCCAAGGGCAGGCTGGCTGGTGGTTCCAGATTGGACAAGTCAGTCTTCCCTGGGCTGTCCCATCTCTCCTGTGGTAAGTGCACATACCAGTGTCCACTCTGTAACTCAATCCCAGACTTGTTGGTGTCAGATTTTCCGTTCTTGCTCGTTTCAGGCAATGACCAGCCAGGTGTCTGGCTGCTGCCCAGAAGTCCATGCCTCCCCATCCTTTGGGCCAGGTTTCATGAGCCACCACGTCCTTCCTCCCTGGGGAGCCCCTGGGGCTGCAGTGTGGGGCAGGGCCCACGTTTGAGTCTACGTGCATCTGTGAGCCGGGCCTCAACTTTGTCGTCCTCTCTCAAGCGACACCTCCCGTGAAGTGATAGACGAGCTGAAGAACAGGAGTCAGCACCACAGAGGGGGTGTTGGGGACCATCTGAACCTGTGCCTGGTTCAGGCCTACTCAGGGCCGGACCACCACTGTGTCAGCCACCCAGCCATTTGGGACTCAGTGATATGACACGGTCAGCTCCAGCCACCAGGTCGCTCTACGTCCCAGGCCCTGCAGGGCCCTGTAGCATTCCAGGAGCTGCTTCTAGAACAGTGTGTCCTTGCTGAGGGCCTCTGCACAGGTGCACTGCTACCGCCTTCCAGGATTGGCCAGAGACATTGCACAGGGCCAGATCCACTGTCACCAGGCCGTGTGACCCAGGAGGCAGGGCAGCTTGACCACTGCCGGAGCCTTCTGCAGAGCCTTCTCTTGCCCTGGACTCCCTGGACACTTGCAGCCTTTGGGTCCTCTGATGAGTGTGTCAGAGCAGCGCTCCCAGGGCAATGTACACTGTGACCCAGTCACAGGAGGTCCACTAAATGCCCACCTCTTTCCTCATGGAAGGGGGTTTGGGGGAGCAAGACCTTGTCCTTTTCCCCAAAAGGGATTTCCCAGCATGCCCCAGACCCTGGGGTCCCTCAAATCTGTGGCAATCTGTGATGCTGGTAAGCCCCACACACCTCATGAGGACAATAAGCGGCTTGCACACCGCTCCCAGGTCCCACGAGCACAACGTCTTTGGCAGCGTGGACTAGCATGGCATTCGTGGCACATCAAGACTCCAATGTTCCGGCGGCACCTGTGCTCAGTGAGTAGGGCGCCAGCCCCGTATACTGAGGGTGGCGGGTTCAAACCCAGCCACAGCCAAACTGCAACAAAAAAATACAGGCATTGTGGCGGGCGCCTGTAGTCCCAGCTACTCGGGAGGCTGAGGCAAAAGAATCGCCTAAGCCCAGCTGGAGGTTGCTGTGAGCCGTGACACCACAGCACTCTACCAAGGGCAATGAAGTGAGACTCTGTCTCTAAAAAAAAAATGACTCCAATGTTCCTTCAGTGGAACCTTAAGAATTTTTCCTCTCTGATTAAATGCAAGTAAAATTAAATATAATCCTTTATCACTGTTACACTGTGAGTATGTTATAACCCGTTTTTACGCCAGTGATTCCATTTTTGGCTACAGAGTTTTCAACCTCTCTCAGGGTAAGCAGGGGCAGAGAAGACTGAATTACACTCATGCACATTGGTGGTGATTATTTTAGGAGGTGGAATGTGGGAGTGACTATTTAATTTTGCTTTTAAAATTTCCTGTATTGTTTAAGTTTTTAAAATAAGCATGTTTAATTGTGGTTAAATAACATTTAAGCACACAGTGACAATTGCTGATGCATTACTCAAGTCAAAATACTAGAGCAGGTGGGGGGAGATGGGAACCAGGGCCTGAAAGCCAGGCCATCCCCTGGGGACCCTCCTGGAGATGGGTTGGGACACGAACCCATGTGTGCTTCTGGCCCAGGATCTGGTAGGAAGGGAGAGTTTGGGATACCGTCCCAATCTTTCAGAAGCTGGATGCAGGGACCAGGTCCAGGCCCCAGCAGAGTGGCTGACAGGATGGGACAGGGGTGGTGTTCACTCAAACAAGTGAACACCAGTGGGCAAAGAGAACAAAAATAGTAATAGTAAACACTCGGCCCTGTGGGTGAGCAGTGCGCTAAGCACTTTCCCCATTGGCTCATTTACTCTAAATGACCACGTGGCTGGGGGCAGTAGCTCACACCTATAATCTCAGCACTCTGGGAGGCTGTGACAGGAGGATAGCCCAAGATCAGGAGTCCAAGACCAGCCTGAGCAAGGGCAAGACCCCATCTCTAAAAATTAGGCAGGTGTGGCAGGCACCTGTGGTCCCAGCTACTAAAGAGGCTGAAGCAAGAGGATCAGTTGAGCCCAAGAGTTTGAGGTTGCCTCTACCAGGGCGACCAAGTGAGACTATCTCAAAAAAAACTACATGAAGTAGGGTCTCTATCCCTATTTTACAGATGAGGAAACTGAGACAAGAAAAACTTTAATACTTGCCTGAAGGAAACTGAGACAGGAGTCTAGATCTAGAGGTGGGACCAACATTAACTCGCGCATTTATTTTTTCAACAAATATTTCCATGTGCGTGGTGTTGCTGCTGGTACTAAAAAAATAGAGGTCCACACCCCCAATACACACAAACCCCTGTCCTCAGGACACCCCAGCCTAGTGGGGAGGATACACATGCAACCTGTAAGTGCACAAATTTATCATCGCACACAAGGTACCACAAGAGAGTACAAGGAGCTGATATGGCTAGGACATCACGGCGGGAATCCTGGAACAAAGGACTCTTTAGCTGAACCTCAAAGAACAAAAAGAAGTTAGAGGCTGAAAATCATTCTGGGCAGAGGAAGCACCATGTGCAGGGGCCTCAGGGACATACCCAGCTGCAAGGGAGCCCCAAGAACTGTGCTCTTTATCCCATGTGCCGCTTGAGCCACAGAAGAATCTGGCATTCCATTTCTTTCTTTCTTTTTTTTTAGAGACAAGAGTCTCACTTCATCACCCTGGGTAGAGTGCCGTAGCATCACAGCTCACAGCAACCTCCAACTCTTGGGCTCAGGCGATTGTCTTGCCTCAGCCTCTCAGGTAGCTGGGACTACAGGCGCCCGCCGCAACACCCGGTTTGTTTTGTTGCAGTTTGGCCCTGGGCCGGGTTCAAACCCTCCACCTTGGTATATGGGGCCGGCGCCTACTCACTGAGCCACAGGCGCCGCTTGGCATTCTATTTCTAGAGCAGAAAAAGGGGAACAAACAATGAGACAGACATCTGGCAGCTGTGCCACTATGACTTGATTTTCTTTTCTTTTTCCATGGATATACCACAATCTTCCCCCTAGTTTTGTTGAGGTATAGCCGACAGTCTGCCACTGTGATTTTGGTCTTGATGGTGGGAATAATGCTGGTGGTGAATAGAGGCAGTGGAGGCTAGGTAGGGCTGCCAGAGGTGGTGCTGAGGGGGTGGCAATAGTGATGTTTGTGATGGTGCTGGCGGTGTTCCTGAAAGTGGGAAGAACAATGGCTGGCAAGGTAGGGTCTAGGTGTGAGACCATGATAGTGTCTGGTTGATGGTGATTATGATGGGCAAGGTGACATTTGAGGTGACAGTGGTGATATTGATGTGTTTAGCAATGACATTGCTCTTGCTAAAGGTAAGCCAATGATGAGGGGGGTAGGTGGTGGTGATAGTGTTGCTGCTGATGTTTGTGCTGGTGGTGAGGCTGATGTTTGTTTTGATGGTGATTATGGTGGTGGTGGTGCTAACAATGGTGGTGCTGATTGTAGTGATGGTGGTGAAGATAGTGGTGGTGGTGATGGTGGTTGTGGTGATAGTGGTGATGTGGTGATGGTGATAGTGGTGGTGGTGATGATGATGGTGGTGATGTGGTGATGAAGGTGGTGATGATGATGTTGGTGGTGGTGAAGGTGGTGAGGATGATGTTGGTGATGGTGATGGTAGTGGTGGTGATGGTGGTGATGATGATGTTGGTGATGGTGATGGTGGTGATGGTGGTGCTGGCGATGGTGGTGGTAGTGATGGTGGTGATGGCGATGGTGGTGATGATGATGGTGGTGATGATGATGGTGGTGATGGTGATGGTGGTGGTAGTGATGGTGGTGGTAATGGTGATGGTGTAGTGGGACAGTGATAGTGGTGATGGTGGTTGTGGTGGTTGTAGTGGTGATTGTGCTGGTGGCAGTGATGTGGGTGACGGTGGTGGTGGTGGTGACACTGTTACTGCCTGTATTGGTAATGACAGTTTTAGTAGTTGTGTGGTGTTTGTGCTGGTGGTAAAGTTGATGTTTGGGGTAAGCTGAATGATTTTGCCAACACTGATGTAACATGTTGTGGCTGTAACATTGATGACAATAATAGTGGCAATAGAGGCCAGGCTCAGTGGCTCACGTCTGTAATCCTAGCACTCTGGGAGTCCAAGACAGGTGGATGGCCTGAGCTCAGAAGTTCGAGACCAGCCTAAGCAAGAGCGAGACCCTGTCTCTAAAAATAGCTGGGCGTCGTGGTAGGCACCTGCAGTCTCAGCTACTCGAGAGGCGGAGGCAAAAGAATCACTTGAACCCAAGAGTCTGAGGTTGCTGTGAGCTGTGATGCCATAGCAGTCTGCCAGGGGGGGCAAAGTGAGATGTGTCTCAAAAATAAATTAATTAATTAATTAAGCACTAGTGGCAATAGTGTTGGAACTGGTGGTGGCAACAGTGTTGACAATGACTTTAATTTCTTAATCCCACTTAACCCAGAGCCAGAAAATGGGAGAGATCTTATTCTTGCTCTGTAATTTTCTAAGCAGGCTCTTCTCCCTTGGGGGCCATCCCTCTAGCCTCTCCCTCCACTCCCATCCTGTTGCCGTACCTTGTGACCTTCCAGTCCCTTCTGTTCGTTCACTGAAGAATTTGGAGGTGGCTCACAGGCATCCCCCTCAATCTGACACTGTCCCATCTTCCAGGAATATTTTGATGTCCACTCGGGTGATCCTTCCAGTGCCCTGCCTTTCCTCTCCCCTGACTATCTCGCCCTCAGTGACCCTGTCCTACTGGGTTCTCTACACCAGGGATGCCTGATTCATACACCCTCCACCTAACCACTGTCTCTCTCTGAGTGGCTTTGTTCAGCCATTCCTGGTTTGCCCATTGTCCCTCCCATGGGCTCCTTCATGCCACAGGCCCTCTGCTTCTCTCACTCTTCACCTCCTTCAGTGTCCCCCAGCCAGCTCAGAGCCCAGGCCTGCCATTGCAGTAGCATGCTTGCTAGTACCCTGTGCTCTGTGCTCCACTGATTTTTTGTGGTCACAATCACAGCATTTGTTACCTATTGCTGGGTAGCAAATTACCCCACAAGTTAAAACAGCAAACGTGCGTGATCTCACACAGTTTCCATGGATAAGATTCCCAGAGCCGTGTGGCTGAGTGATTCTGCCTCAGGGTCTCATGTATGGTTGCAGCCAAGTTGTGGACTGTTGTCATCTGAAGGCTGAATTGGGGATGGGGGACCACATGATGGGGCTGACAAGTTGATGCTGACTACAGATAGGAGGCTGGTTCCTCACCTCGGGACCTCTCCATGGAGCTGAGTGTCCTCATGATGTGGCAGCCAGCTGCCCCCAGAGCGCGGGACCCAAGTGAGCAGAAGGCAAAAGACATAATGTCTGACAACAACCTCAGAAGTCACACTCTGTCATTTGCAAAATATCCCATTGTGTCCCAGTGTTGGGGTGGGTGCCTATGGTCCCAGCTACTCGGGAGGCTGAGGCAGGAGGATGACTTAAGCCCAGGAGTTTGAGGTTGCTGTGAGCTGTGCTGAGGCCACAGTGCTCTAGCCTGGGCTACAGAGGGAGACTCTTGTCTTGATTTAAAAAAATCCTGTTGGTCACATGCATCAGCTCCATGTAGGGGGGGAAGGGACTACAGATGGCCAGAAGCACCGGGAGGCCACCTCGGAGGTGACCACCTCCGTTGTCCGCACCAGAGCAACTGAGCTCAGAAAAGGAAAGCCACCCACAGGCCGACTGGCTTCTGAGTGGATTCCCGTCACCAGCCCCTGTTCCTCCCCTGCCCTGCAGCCCTGGCACGCTCCAGCCGGCCAGGCCTCCCTCCGTCCCTCTGAACAGCTGGTGCAGAACCTCCCCTTTGCTCTGTGCTGTCATTTTATTCTCAGGAATGAGCTCACCTCCAATCTTACAGAAAAGAAAAGAAGCTACAGGAAGTCCCACGTCTTCCTGTGACCAAGCAACAAGCTCCTACCTCCTTTCCCCCCGCCGCTGTCACTTCCACCCCAGACCAATCCTGTCACCTGTGTCTGCACCCAGCCCCTCTCGCCTTTCCACAGACCCTATAGTCCCAACCCGCTCTCCCCTCCCACACAGCGTGCTCACCCCGCAGCACCCAGGCTCTGCTGTCCCCGCACTACTGCAGCAGAGAACAGCGCGGAAGCTTCCTTTCTCTCGCCTCCATTCCCAGGCCCCTTTCGGTTCTCAGTTCAGTGCCAAGAACCACTCACAGGAGCCAGGTCCAAGGCAGTGCCCTCCAGGTGAGCCTGGCCTGTCTCAGACGGACTGTGAAGACAGCTCCTGGAGACCAAGAGGGGTCATGCTGGCCAGAGGTCAGAAAGCTCTGCTATAGACGGAAATACAGCAAAGATGCTAAAATTCCACGCGTTCCTCTGAGTAGCTAAAAAAGCCTCACTAATCAATATCGGGTGTCTGGGGACTACCTCCTGATTCCAAAAAAGTTTAAATAATGACTGAACCTGCTTTTCCTGAATAAACTACTTCTCAGGGTTAACTAAGCTGATGAGGGAACCTCCCTTTAGGACAATCCCAGCTCATAAATGACAAGGAATGAGAGAATATCACCACTTTGCAACCCCTCACAATGGACCCAGGCAGTCACTGATGATGACCAAAATCACTGGTGAAGACTTTGTAATGGATGGGCCAGGCCAGGAGCCCTGAACCTCCGGGTCAGCCTTAATCACACCAAAAGGACGGGAGGTAACCTCGGGTGTCCCATGGAGATGCTGCGGGAGGCGCCCATCACCTGCGTAGACGCCTGCCAAGGCCTCCTGTCTGAACCCGCCCAGACTCTAAGCCCACGCAAGTGCACAGACAAGGGCCGACTCCCTGACAGTGCCGCCCCCCTTCCAGTTGGGCTGTCTGCCATCTCATTCCCTCAGCCCCCACTGCCCCTCGCTCCTGGCAACTGCTCTCCTTACCACCAGAGTGCCCTCCGTGTGGCCAGCACCCGTGCACGCTCTTTCGACCTAGCCTTTCGTGCCCTGCTCAGTGCTCGGCCCCTCCCTTCGTGAAGCACCACCCTCGCCTGGCTTCCGAGCACGCCCCACTCCCGTTTTCTTCCCAGCCCTGTTTCTGGCCTCTACACCCCCCTGCCCCACCTGCTCTGAAAAGCCCTCCTCAGGGCCTGGCATCAAGGGCGCGGTTCAAGACCCCATCATCTGACTGCTGCCAAGTGGTCTCATCTACTCTCTGCCTTCACAGACCCCTCAGATGCAGACGTCAGCCCAGAGTGTGTTCCCAGACACGAGCTCCTCTCGGAGTCCAGATGCACAGAGCCAACTACCCCGAAATACTTCTTCCCAATAAGTCCACCTCTTCCCCCAACCACGGGCCTCTTCCATGTTCCTGGCTCAGCAAACGGCCCCGCTGTTCATTCTGCTGCTCAGGCCCAAACCTGGGGGTTTGCCTCAACCTCCCTTCTCTTTAATCAGATGGCTGGCCCAGCGCGAGGTCCTTTGGGGTCTCACAAATCCATCCTCTTCTTTCCTCCACCACGACCACCCCCACCCAGGTAAAGTACCAGCCCCCACCGCGTGGCCGCAGTTCCTCCTGCCTGGCTCCTGCTACCATTGGCAGAAGGCTCTTCTCACGGCGTTGCTTGTAAGATCCAGGTGAAAATGCTCCCACCAGCCCCTGCACCGGCTCCTGCCGCCACCCTCCCTGCCTCAGCCTCTAGCCCCTCGAGCCTTCCCCTGGCCACGGGGACTTGGCAGGTGTAGGCCCCCTGCCCGCTGCACTTGTCTCTCCCCCGATCACTCTGCTTCCCGGTGTCTCATTCCCAGGGCAGTTTTCTGTCACCCTCCTCTCTGGTCAGCCTTAATCACACCAAAAGGACGAGAGGTGACCTCGGGTGTCCCACGGAGATGGAATCCCCCAAGGGACTCTTCCTCAGCATCTTGTCTGTGTCCTATGGGACCTATCTGAGTCACAGTTTTACAACTTTTGTTGTGATGAGACCATTTGATTAAAATTGGTTCCCCTCACTAGGATATAACCCAGGCGGAGGCAGGAATATCTTTGCTCATCATGGTGGCAACAGACTCCCACATTCTGCCTGTCATGTAGTGAAAACAGCTCTCGATGATGGTGTCTGGGGTGTTAGTGACAGCAGCGATGGTGACACAGGGGACTCGGTAGTGTCAGTGGTGGTGGAGGCCGTGATAGTGAAGCGGGGCTGTGGGTGGAAGAGGAGATGATGGTGGCAGTGGTGATGGTGACAGCACTGATGATAGAGACAGTGGTGGTGGCACTGACCACCCTCCTCCACACCAGCTTGGCCGGCACACACCTGGGCAGCTTCATGAGCAGGGAAAAGCTGACCCATGCAGTGACAGCAACCTTCACTCCCAGGGCTGCCAGCCCAGGCTTTCCTGCAGGTATTCTGATTTCTTTTTCCTCTGGCCCAGCCTGGGTCCCTTTAGCAGTGTTCCGCTTCCCTTTTGAGTTCCGCTAGCCAGGGCTGATGTCTGTCTTTGCAACCAGAGAACTCTAAGGGCCCAGACGTGGTGGGGAGGGGGCACGCTCGCCCTCCTTCAGCCCGTCTCACCCTCCTTCCCTCTCCTCTCCTCCAGTGTCCCTGGACCCCTGTGTGTTTCTGCTCACTTTCTAGGCCGTCTCGTCTGCTCTCAGACCTGTAGACACCACCACATGCTGGTAACCTGGGAGCTCCCCTCCCTCCTGACTTCTCTCCTAAGTCAGAGCCATGGCTCCTGCCACTTCCCGTCCGCCACTGTGCATCTCGAACTCCACATGCCCCCTAAACAAGCTCTTGGTTTTCCTCTGCAGAGCTGCTCGTCCTGTGGCCATCCCTGTACCCGTGGGTCACACAGGAGGCCTTTCTCGTCCTTGACTCTTTCTCCTTTTGCCACATCCCGTCCATAGCCAATCTTGCCAGTTCTCTCTTCCGAAGGTGATCCACCCACCTTACACCTTCACCGTGCCTCTCACCCACCTGGACAGCTGCAGCTGCCACCTCCCTGGGCCGCACACCTCTGCTCTTATGCCCTGACAATTTCTTCCACACCAGCCAGAGTGATCCACCAAAAACATAAATCAGTTCTGCCTCTGTCCTGAGCCACCCAGAGGCTTCCCGCTACACCACAAAGAGCACAACTCTCAGGAAATCCGGGTGATGTCGCGCCTGCTCTGTGCTCACCGCTGCATCCATCTCGGGGCATTCTCTCCTTTCCAGGGAACCCTCCTGTCTCAGGACCTTTGCACTGGCCATGCCCCTGCCCCTGGCTGGCTTCCTCACCTCTTTCAGATGGACAATTATGAAGGCTTCAGGCAGGGCAGGACAGGGGCGCAGAGAAGGAAAATCCATCAGATTTGGTGTCTGTGAGACAGATGTTCAGGATGATGCCAGGTGTCTGGGTGGCCACCTGGGTGGACGGGCCAGGGCAGAGAAGGGACATGGGATGGGGGTTGGATTTGAAGAGGGAGGAGGTCCACGCCAGACACAAGGAGGAGCATGTAGGACACAGCTCTGTAGATTCATGGCTTGAGTAGGTGCTGGGGGGACAACATTTGTGCTGGTGACAGCCACTGCAGTGACAGCTGGCACCTGCCACCCCAGGGCAGCCTCTGAGGCTGAGTAGCACAGTCACTCCTGAATCTGCCAGGCCTGCTGAGAAAAGACCCAGCCCATGGACAGCAGCAAAGTCAGTGGCTGAACTGACACAAACCAAGCCAGTGCCACTGAGCCAGCTCAGTGGGAAGATGGGCTGCCGTAGTAAAGACTCCTTGAACCAGCCTTTCCCAGCCAGCACTGATGGCCCATCGATAAACCTAATTAATAATTAACTTTTTAATTAAATATCAATTTAAAACAAATCAGTCTTTTGCACGGAATGCCCCTCGCTTCTTCTCCTAAAGGTACTCTATCGAGGGCCCAGCCTCTAGGACCATGTGAGTGGACAGGTCACAGCTGTGGGGACTGCCAGGGGGACGGGGCATCAGGTAGGCCCATGTGGGGCCTTTCTCTCTCTGCAGGGATCCTTGGGCCACCAGCCCAACCTCCTTTAGCTTCGCAGGACAAAGCTTTCTTCACTCACCTCCGAGACCTGAACTGGGCAAGCTGGGGACAGATCGGAAACTGTCCCTGATGTCACAGGGACACCCAGGCAATGCAATGCTGGGTGGAAGATGTTTGGAGCCACAAATGGAGAGAGGCTGATTCCTATGCTTCCAAAGCACAGAGAAACAAGGTGACCAGAGGCCACAGAGAATGGCCTGCTCCAGGGAACCCTGACTGGGAAGAGCAGAAAGGATGCCCCGGGGGTTGAGGGCTGAGTGCCCGAAGTACGGCTGGGAGGGTCTGGTAAGGTGCAGGGTGGCAGAGCGCGGCTGAAGCCAGTGGCGGCCCAGGAGTCTGGAGAAGACCGGTCATACCCTCACTACCACCCCAGAACCCCACGAACCCAGGGGTTTCCTGACCGGCTGCTTGGTGACCGCAGGCATAACCACGGCGCCTGGGAGCTCAAGTGGCTGACGGTGCCAGGTTCCTTCTTTGGGGTGTGAAAGCACAGTGTGGTTGGTAGGAAGGTGGCCCCAGCCCAGCTCTGCCCAGCATCCATGTCCCTAGCCCCATGGAAGGGAGTTCTGTCCTCAGGGCAAACCCCACTTAGTCAGGTAGTGCCAGTTGCCAGGGACATGGGGCCAGGCAGCCCTGGGCTGGGGAAGGATGCTCAGTGCTGTCACCTGAGGTCACACTTGACCTTGGGTGAAACTGACCTCTCTGAGACGCTGATAGAGGCTGTGATCATATCTTTTCTTAAAACCAAACTACCCTGTGGACACCCCTATCCCTTCTCCTGCATTATGGGCCACTACCGAGGGGCCAGCTGCTCTTAAGCATCCTTCTGCTCTGAGCTTTGGTCCAGGCCCAGATCATTCACAGGGTTACAGTGAAGAGTGACTGACGCTCCAGATGGACACGATGCCATGGCAGAGGTTCTGGGACAAAGGACACAGTCCTGGGGAGGGACCACAGGAGACAGGGAGAGAGGGAGAGCTTTTACAGGTGAATAAAGCCAGTTTGGGGCAGAGGCAGAGGCAAGTTGAAGCCCCTTGCAAGTGGGACTGAGCGGGTCCTGGGCCCAACCAGTTGCCTCCCAGCTTCAGCCACACACAGGGGCTGACCCCCTGCCCTGCCTCCAGTTGTGATCCACCCTCCTCCCCACAGTGCTCCCTTTCAGGTCCTACCCAGGAGTCCAGGCATTCAAGTGGCCCTTCCTGAGCAGCTGGAAAATGTCCCGCCCCTGGCAGGAGGCCATTTGAGAAATAGGTGGTACTGAGCCGACCCCTTGCCAGTCCCTCTGTTCACCCATGACCCTCTCTTCTCGACAGGCTCTGCGGTGCGTGGAACGACATCCTCCCACAGAGAGGTGTGTGTCCTAATCCCTAGAATCTCTGTGTCCCCAGAGATTGCAAAAGGGACTTTACAGATGTGACTGAGCTCAGGGTCTTAATACGAAAACATCAGACTACATTACCAAGGGGCCCTGAGTGCAGGGGCCAGGCACCAAGGACAGGAGGCCGCAAGACTGGCTTCAAAGATGAAGTGACAGACCCCAAGCTGAGGAATGCAGGCAGCCTCCAGAAAGGGAAAGAGCGTCCTCCCTGGAGCCTCCAGAGGGACCAGCTTGATGGCGCCTTGGTTTTAGCTCAGTGAGACCCATTTTGGGCTTCTGGCCCCCAGAATTGTAAGACAATGAATGTGTATCACTTGAAGACACTAAGTTTGTGGTAATTTACTACAAGAGCAATAGAAGATGATTATGGGATCCTTCCCCGAAAAACCTTAGAGAAAGTGAAGGAGAATTGCAAAAGAGAAGACGTTCTCGGGGCAGGGACAGCCCAGCAGGATGTGGGGTGTGGCCTTGGAAGCAAGGCGGCTGTCCCCACCCCTGGGTCCGAAGGGCGGGAGGTATGTGGGCACAGGAGGTGCTGGCCATGTGCTGACCCTCCACATGTCCCTTGGTACCTGGGGGAGGGAGGACCCCCTCAGTGAATGTCTAGGGAAACTGAGGCTCAGAGGGATAGATGCCTCTCCCACGCACCCCTGACTCCAAGTCTCACCTCTCCTGCCAGAACTCCCCCAAGGGGGCATTCCTGCATTGCCCCTCCAGTTCCCGCATGCCTGGTGACCGAAATGGCCCATGTGAAATGGAGCTAAGGCCTCCACTTCTACCCAACCCTTGGGTGTCTTCCGGAGAGCAGGCCTGAGGGGCAGCAGCTGACCTGGAATCCAGTCACAGCCCAGCACCCCCTGTGTCTGGGCCCTAAAACCCCCATGACCAGGTCCCCACCTACGTGGAGGGTGGCACTGTCCATAGTGAGAGGTATTAAAACACACTTCAGTGAAGCCGATTTTGGTTAAAAAGGAAAAATATGCATTTGCATGATGGCGTTTTCCAAAGGATCAGCTAAGGCACTAGGCAATCCATTGCCCGAAAAAGCTCTGGGAGGCCTGTGGGTGTGTGCGGGGTTAGTTGCATCCACATTCTGCATGCTGAGTTGTTACACGCGTGAGTTGCAGAAACATCTCAAACTTGCCTTTACGCCTTCGTACGATGAAAGTGCCACTCACGGAAAAGACTGCGGACATCTCCAAAGCCATTTATGAGAGATGGTTCTCAGTCGGTTCTGGCTTCCTTGGGTGAGACCAATGTTCCCTGTGATCACCAGAGCCCCAGGAGCCACCCACCAAGGCCATGTCGGAAACATTTAACCACCTGGTAGAGAGATGGGAACAAGACGACCTCCAGGGGTAAATAGAAACCTGATAACAAAAAGTATGATGCAGGCCGGAGACAGGCACAATCACAGAGAGGGAGGGTAAAGTGGTGGTCACAGGGGCTGGGGGAAGGGGAGTCAGTGCAATAGGGACAGAGTTGCAGTTTGGGAAGATGGAAAAGTTCTGGAGCTGGAGGGTGGTGATGGCTGCAGGGCACTGTGAGTGTGCTCAGAGTCCTGAGCTGTGCACTCAGATGGTAACATGGTACTTTTGATGTTATGTGTATTTTTTGTGTGTGTGAAGGAGTCTCGTTCTGTTGCCCTGGATAGAGTGCTATGGTGTCATAGCTCACAGCAACCTTCAACTCTTGGGCTCAGGTGATCCTCTTGCTTCAGCCTCCCAAGTAGCTACTTGGGCACCCACCACAACGCTCAAATACTTTATCGTTTAGAAACAGGGTTTGGGGCTCGGCACCTGTGGCTCAACGGGCTAAGGCGCCAGTCACATACACCTGAGCTGGCGGGTTCGAATCCAGCCCGGGCCCGCCAAACAACAATGACAGCTGCAACCAAAAAGTGGCCGGGCATTGTGGCGGGCGCCTGTAGTCCCAGCTACTTGGGAGGCAGAGGCAGGAGACTCGCTTGAGCCCAGGAATTGGAGGTTGCTGTGAGCTGTGATGCCGCAGAACTCCATTCAGGATGGCAGCTTGAGGCTCTGTCTCAAAAAAAAAAAAAAAGAAAGAAAGAAAGAAACAGGGTTTTGCTCTTGCCCAGGCTGGTCTTGAACTCCTGAGCTCAGGCGACTCTCTTGCCTCAGCCTTCCCAAGTGTTGGAATCATGGGCATGAACCACCGTGCCCACCCAATGTTATGTGTATTTAACACAACTAACACATACAAAAATGTACACCGAGGAGGAGAGAGAGGCGCAGGAGACCGAGGATGGGGCTCGAGGGCAGACTGGGTCTTGCTGGAGCCTGTGGTCCTGGCTGGCGCTGGGACCTTGTCCTGGGTCTTGGTGAGAAGTTTGTAGGCATCACCTGCGGTGAGGTGGAAGTTCCAGTTTGTCCTAAAGGTCTTGGGGGGAATTATAATGTTTTCCATGAGCTGCTTCAAAGAGTTTGGACTTTAGGCTGATAATGAGTGATCATCGCCTTCAGCAAGAAGCAAAGGGCCTTGGTTTTTCATGAGGGTGGAGCAGGCCAGTGCCAAGGTCAGAGGACCACTCAGGCAATCCCCGGGACTCCTGCCTCAGGCAGATGGTGCTGGTGACTGGTCCAAGGAGGAGGCGGGGGCAGTGATTGGATTTCTGGAGTCAACCACCTGGGGAGCTCCTTGGGTCACCTTGGGATGCTTTGTGGCTACAGAGCCTGGGGGCCTTTTGGGAGGTGTCCAGCAGACAGTGGTGTGCAGATCTGAAGTCTGAGGCCCAGTCTTCCCCCAAGGCTGCCAGTCAGAGGGGTAGCCCACCACTCTGAGCAGAGTAGCAGGGACAGAGGTATGAGCGGCATTTTACCTCCACAGGGTACCAGTCCCAGGTGGAGGCACAGACAGGGCCAGGCAGTGCCCACCAGCCGGAGCAGTTCCAAGAGGGGACGGCCTCTGCAAGAGTGGGGTGGGCTGGGACTGCTGCTGTGAGGGCAGGACTGTGGTGTGCCCAGCCTGAGCCTGGGGAGGGGGCCTCGGCAGTGGCTGTCAGTAGACTGATCGGACATCTCGTCTCCTTGCTGCCTCTCAGCACCTTCCCAAGCCCTGGCACACAGAGGTGATGGACAAATGCTGTTTCATAAGTCACAATGGCTATCTCCTTCCAGGAGACGGTTGGACAACTCTGCCCTGCAGAATGGACACCAGGTGCCCAGGCAGGGCTGTCTGGGGGTGTGGATCCCATTTGGTGGACAGAGCCTTCCATCCGAGAGAAGAGGTCAGCATCGCCTTAGGCAAGTTTTGGTGACCCGATTGTTATAAAAGCCAGACCAGGAGTGCTGCCACATGTTTGGTGGAAGCAGCTCATGTGCCATCTCTGAGCTGAGCTTGGGTACCTGTCCCCCTGAAGTGGAGATGCGAGTGGTCCAGTGAACCTGTCATAGCAGAGGGGAGGTCTGGTTCTACCCAAGGCCCTGCCCAGCAGGCAAGAAGACACTCCTGGCCCAGGGGGCAGCGGCCAGAGAGTTCCGGGAGGGGGTCGCACACTAAGCCTCACCCAGCCGGGCCTCCCTCTGGGCTGTCCCCGTCTGGGAGTCTCCCCTCACGTGGTAGCCTTGAGCTGTCTCCTGGCTCCTTGGCCTCTCTGTGTCACTGTTCCTTTGTGTCTCTGTGTCCCTGCCTCTCTTGGTCCATCTCTCCTCCTCTGTGTCTCTCCCTGTCTCTGTCACCGTCTCTCCCCCAGCTCCTGGCCCATCCCCTCCCCACCCCGCCTGCTGCAGTCCCCTCCAGCCCACTCTGTGCCCTGTGCCCTTATCTGGGTCCGCCCCGCACAAATGCTGGGAGCCCATCCCCATGACAACGGGGCAGATGGCGGCTGCGATTAGCCACTCTCCCTCCCTCCCCAGCTCAATCCGTCTTTGAAATTAAATCAGCTGCGATAACATCGACCTACCGGCCAGAGGGAGGGTGGCTGGGAAGGAGGCTGCCTGAGCCCCACCCACCCACCCCAGCCCCGGTGGGGTGGGGGCGAGGACCAGAACCAGCTCCCGCTGTGGCATGTGACCTCAGCCGGGCCTCTTGTCCTCTGAGCCTCAGTTTCCCCATCTGTACAATGGGGGTGAACAGCCATATCTCTTTACTGGGGTCAGGGGAAGGTTGGAGGCAAAGCCCCTGGGGGGACCAGTGCTCGGCAGGGATGAGAACACTACAATGCCCCTGCCCCGTCCACATGGAAACCTGAGTCCTGGTAGGGAAGCCCTGACCTGCTCGGCCTCAGAGGCCAATGGCATCCAGGCTCCCCCAGCTTTTCCTGGTGGCAGAGTGGCTGCAAACCTAGCTCCCCTCTGCTCCGTGAACTGAGTGCATCTCCCTAGGGCCCTCGGGGCCCCGTCTTGTAAAATGCTTCAGTGTCATTGAATCCTAGCACCAGAAGGACACACTTGGGCACTGTTTCACCCATTCCCTTCCCCACAGGATTTTGGGGACACAGGAGTGGAGGGTGGAAGTGGGGACCTCCCGGTCGGGGGCATCTCTAAAGAGTGGCTTCTGAGCCAAGATCAGAGGGATTGGCCGCCATTAGCGGGTAGCTGGGGGATTCCAGGCAGTGGGGTCGACAGGTGCAGAGGCTGAAGGCAGGGTGGACAGGTGAAGAGAACTGGAGCCCAGAGAGTGGCGGGAGTGGGGAGATCCCAGGGGCAAGAGGGAGGGCCTTCCAGAGACCAGGGAGGTGGGTCCAGGCACGGTGCAAAGCTATAAGGCCCTGAGGCAGGAGGGGCCCCATGTGTGTGGAGGGCAGCGAGGAGGTCAGGGGCACTGGAGCACAGCAAGCACTGGGGATGCTGAGGAGGACACAGGCCAGATGGCAAAGGCCTGTGGGCCACTGTGAGGACCGTGCCTTTTACATCAGATTCTGCTGGGTGCTGGGAAGAAAATAGGACAGAAGAGGGAAAAGAGGAGGCTGGGAGGCCAGGGAGGAGGCTGGCATCATGTCCAGGGGCGCAACAGTGAGGACATGGACGTCAGGGCAGCCCTCCACCCCTGAGCCTCTGCCTGGGGCTCCATGCTGGGCTGAGGGTAACAGAGGGGCCTCTGCATGGTCCCACGTCCGGGTGCCCAGCACAGGGTCAGGCCTGAGCCTGGCCAGCCTAGACACATAGGGCCATTGGGCAGGGGACAGGCCTTCACTGCTGTGGTCCAGCACCCGACGTACAGCCGGGTCCAAAAACAGCTCTGAATGAAGAAGACTTGGCCGGCGTGTCCTGCCCCAGCGCGGCTTGGCAAGGCCTTCCCACAAGTGACGCGGAGTGGGGGCCTCAATGTATAAATTTAACAGGACAGAGGAGATGGGGCATGCAGGGGGGCAGCATGATGTGGCTGCAGTGGCAGGGTGTGGGCTGGGACCGCGAGGGCTGGTGCAGGGCTTGGATCTCATCCCAGCCGTGCTCCTCAGCAGGCCAGTCAAGTGTTAGGCTTTGGTTTCTCCATCTGTAAAATGGGACTAAGAGTTGGTGCAAAGATTCAGCCTGGCAGCTGGGGACAGGTGACATGCTTAGCTGAGCGCGCTGGCTCCACAGGAGTTGAAGCAGGGGAATGCAGAGAGAGGGCTGTGCAAGGGAGAGCCGGCTCCGGCTGCAGGTGTGGGGCTTGGAGAAGGGAATAAAGCACAGTCAGTCAGCCCCAGCCCAGGGGGCCTTGGGGTGTTTGAGGACACCGGTACCTTATACGCACCCAGATTTCTGCTGTGCATCCAGCTGCAGGACCGTGTGGCTGCCTGGGCTGCCAGGGCATAACTGGATTTGCCCAGCAGCTGTCTGTGCTAAGCAGGCCCACTTGACGCAGCCACAGCTGGCCAGTAATTGGTGAAATTAGCGAGTCGGCAGGGACAGAGGTCAGGTGGTTAATGCTGTAGTGGGAGCTTTGATGAAGTTAGTCCCGCAGCAGGACTGGGAGCTGGGTTTGACCTTCTCTGTGTCACAGGGCTCCCCTGCCCAGGGGGTAACGTGGTTAGGGAGCCTCCAGCTGCTGTCCTGTCCCAGAGGCCCTCAGAGGTGGATCCTAGGACTCACAGCCTGGCCTGAGCCTCAAGATGCAGGCAGGCCACTTGCTGTGTCCTCTTGGCCAGGACACTGGCAGCAGCCAGGGGCTTTGCACATCTCGAAGATCTTGGGGTGATGCCCCTTGGCTTCCTGGAAGAGGCTGTCAACACGCTCCCTTTGGAAAAAAGTGCCAGGCCACTTCCTAGCCTCTCTCCCCCCAAGATGCTTCTCTGCATCTGGGAAGGGGACGAATTCTCCAAGGAGTCCAAACCCTACCTTTCCCGCTAGGTTCAGGGCCTCCGAGTGGGTTCTCTTGTCTTCAGCCCCAGAGGTTGTCCTGAGAACATGCCTTGGTTCTTGCTGTTCCCTGGAACGGTATGCTCCCACTTTCTTTCATGTTATATAATTTCTTGGGCGTTTACCAGATGCCAAGCACTGTGAGTTGGGATGCAGAAGTGACCAAAATACGATCAGGTCCTAGTCCACTTGGTGCTCAGACTACCTTCTCTGCCCATATCATGTCCCCTCTCCCTGGCCTGGGAGCCACAGACCCTGTCACTGGTCATCACTGAGACTTCTAACTTGAAACCACCTCCTTTTCTGACTCTTACTCCAGCCCCCAGGGAACAAGGAATTGCCAGCAGGCTGACCCTTCCACAGACACAATTATGCACATTCTCTCACTCACACCGGCCTATCACTTTTGTAACAATGACAATTATTATATTTTTCTTTTTTTTTTTTTTGAGACAGAGCCTCAAGCTGTCACCCTGGATAGAGTGCTGTGACATCACAGCTCACAGCAACCTCCAATTCCTGGGCTCAAGTGAGTCTCCTGCCTCTGCCTCCCAAGTAGCTGGGACTACAGGCGCCTGCCGCAACGCCTGGCCATTTTTTGGTTGCAGCCATCATTGTTGTTTGGCGGGCCTGGGCTGGATTCGAACCCGCCAGCTCAGGTGTACGTGGCTGGCGCCTTAGCCCGCTGAGCCACAGGCGCCGAGCCAGGACTAAAGGTTTTATTTCATGTTTTAATTATAGAGATTTTCAACCACATATTAAACAATAAAGATAAGAAAGCGTGTCAGGGGAGGAAGAAGATGACAAATAAAATACATTTCTTATTTTTCATAAAATGAAATCTAATGTTATTAATTCAGTTTTAAAATTATATATATAAAGGCTTGACAGTGTTTAAAAAATAACCTTAAGGGGACCACTCCTAGAATTGTTATTCAGTTGTCTACCTTGAAATTCACAAATAGAGTTAGAAGCAAATGAAATATAACAAAATATATCAAAGTAAAGAGACAAAAAGGACACATATAGAGCAGAAACTAAGCAAGCGAATGCAGATGGTAGAAATCTGAACATGAATGTTTGTTTGATTTGAATTCAAAGGTCTAATGCAGGTTTCTTAACTTTCCTTGTTGGTACAAAATTTTGCCCTAATGCCAGTCAAGAACAAAATAATGTGGAAAGAAGATTGAGCTTCTTTAAAAAGGTAATTTCTTTATCTCCTCCCTATTCCTACCCCATAATTTTATGTGCAAAAAAAAAAAAAAAAAACATAAATGAGACTTCGAATAAGAATTGATAAGACTAGGGTGGCGCCTGTGGCTCAAGGAGGAGGGCACTGGCCCCATATACGAGGGGTGGCGGGTTCAAGCCCAGCCCCAGCCAAAATTACAAAAAAAAAAAAAAAATTGATAAGACTACACAACCTCTCTGTAGCTCTAGGTTGATTTAGTGATGACAATTAGAGGGAACTCCACTCAGCATAAGTGGTACAATAAATTTCTGGGAAGATCAATTGACCATGGAATATTATTTATTATTTATTGTTTTCAGTTTAATATAGGGGTATGTACAATTAGGTTACATCATTTGCAGTTGTTAGGTAAATACCAAGTTACAGCTGAGGTAAGCTCTCACCTATCAGGTACAATGTAGTGGTAAATGGCATATCTCCCGGGTGAAGGACTTGACCATGGAATATTTTTTAAAAGAATTTTCTAAAGTTTAACAAATTCCAAAGTAGAAGCAGTCTGTGAAGTTGCTACCTCTTGAGGCAGTTTTTATTGAGGTTTTTATCTCTTTAATTATCTTTTAAAATATATAATATTTTCAATATATAATAGATTATATGCAATATTTTATATTAGTGTGCTTAATTTTATAATAAATGGCTATGAACGCACCATTTAATTTCAAGAACAGACTATCACCAAATATTTCTACCCATATGTCTCCTATCCTATCCTTTGTTTTCTTTTCCATGTTCTACCAGAGATAATCACCATTTTGAATTTTAAATTAATCTTTAAATTATTTTTTCTAAAGTGTATTAATTACTTAGAAAATATTGCTCTAAATATATTAAATAGTTTTGTTTGCTTTAGAGCTTCACAAAAATAGCATAATAATGATCTAGATATATAGCATTATGTAATTATTTGAACATTCATACCTAATGGCTTATCAATTTCAATATATGAAACAAGTTTATAGTAGCATTGTTTCTAATAGAACAAAACTTGACACAACTCAAATGATTGTCAGCAGGAGAAGGTATAGAAACATTGTAGTATAGCTATACAACACAATGTTATACCTTGGTGACAATGAATGAAGTACAATTACCTGCAGCATGGCTGAATTTTAGAAACGTGATACATTGAATGAAGGGAAAAAGTTCCTTAGATTTTGTTCAATAGGTTGCTGTGTGGTTCAGACAGGGGAAATAATAGTCAGGATCTTGATTAGTCATTTTTTGAGTCCTTTCTTCCCAAATAGGGGACCTGTCTTCTCCTTCTGTAGAAGACACTGTTGATTGCTACTAAAAATCTCACTCACATTCTTTTCCTTCTGGCCAGCGTCCCATTTTCTCAGTATTCACCTTCATCCACATGGCCATGTATTTTCATTAAGTCAATCATGGCAAATTCCATTCTATTTATCAGGGATTCATTTAGAAATTATATATATCATACAGTTTTGGATATTAATATGTGAAGGAAAGTGTAGTTAGAATATAAGTTTGTGGGAATTCCTGGGGAAATTTTATTCATTCTTACAGAGATCCAAGGGATGAAATAGTTACAATGTTTAAGTCTTATGTTTTGATATCATCTTGAAACTATGAAGGGAGCTATCCAAGGGACAAAAGCTAATGCACTGATGATTACAATAAAAAGATGGAAAAGAGCTTGAGTATTAATGACATAATTGAATTATGAGCCAAACTTTCTTGATCCACTCTACTTTGGAACTTTGTCTTATGGAAGTAAATATATTTTTTTTCTTTAAATGGACATGAAATTTTATTTTCTATAACTCTTGGTCAAGGATTTCTTACTGATAAACCTTTTCTCTGTGGATTAGGACCACCAAACACCAGGTCCATACAATAGACTTCCTGATCTGATAGTTTTAATTAGTATTAGTATTAGATTTTTTTTTTTTACTGTGAGGACTATCTAAATTCCAAGTGTTTCATGATTAGTTTTGGTATTAGTGTTCACAGTCATTATTACATAAATAAAGTTATATAACAATAGGTTTCAACTTTTGGATGATAAATTATTTCAAAAAAGGTAAATTGAGAATTAAGTTTTAATGTGGGGAGAACCAGGTAGAATCAGGGGTCAAAGAGACATATACTTTATGTAATATATTTTATCATTTGAATTTTGGAAAAAAATTCTTTTATTTATTCATACATAAAAAAGAAAATATAATGTATAACACCAAAAATGATAATAATAAAACCATATGAAATTGGCAGAAAGAAAAGGAATTCAACTTTTGTCACTTAGAGTTCTGATATGACTGATTTGGACAGTGTTGACTAGATACTGTCTGAAGAAAAATGATCCCCCAGAATTCCCTACTCTATTATTTTTGCTACTGTGCCTTTTTGAAGTTAAAAAGTAGTATAATGAAGGAACCAAATTTGACATACATTCAAGACTGTATAAATTGCTAATTTTTAAAACTGTTATCAGACATATTAGTAGCTTGAAATATCAATTGATCTGTAGAGTTGAGAAATAGATCTTGTGAACATAATCATTTAATGTTTCATATGTGTATATTAAAGGAGGAGTCACAAGTAAATAGTGTGTGAAATAAACTATTGTATAGGAGGTTTGGACTACCTCAAAAACTGAGATTAAAACATACATACAATGAATTACCAAATGATTAAATTTAAATAATTTCTGAAAACTGAATAAGAAAAATAAATAAAATTGAACATTTATTAAAGTACTATTAGGGCAATGTCTTAAAAGCAATAATAGAATACATTGTAATGAAAATCACTGAAAATTTAAGCTAATTATACTTAGTAAGACCTTCTGTCTATCCTTAAAATTTAATATAAAACAACACAATACTGGGACACATAATTTCTTATAAAGATGATATCAATTTGGTAGGTCCACTTATTACAGTTAATATTTAAGGATGGAATGTAAAAAAGACATAAAAATCATGAAATAAATATATGAAATATGTCTAACAAAGCAGGAAATATGATTAACAAAAATAAGTATGGAAAGATATCCCTTTCAACATAATTAATAATCATATAAATCTGAATAAAATAATTTCTTCATTTGAATATCTAAAGCATTTGAAATTATGTTTTATTTATAGTTGTAAGTATTCAAAATTTCTGAAAATTTTCTTAGGTGGATTGACAATATTTCTCATTAGTTGGCTTATCAAATCATACATGTTTAACTCCAATTATCCTACTTCAGGCATCTGATTCACATACTTTAAAATTAGCTTCTACTTTCCTCTTTCCCCTTTTTCTTAAGCTATGGTGGACCACCTTGCTCTATTAAAGGACCAGGCTAATGGTTTAATTATATACTCAACTCAAAAAAGAAAAATTTTCCAGTTTATCAATCTTTCTGAATCTTGCTGTTTAAAAACATAATCTTTTCTCTCATGAATTTTAATTATAATTTCCCAGAAAGCCATTACATACAGCTAAATGTAAAGTTGTATGTACTGTGGAAAGTAGATAGGCTGACTCCTCAGTGGGGGCCTTTCCTCAGTCCTGGGGTATCCAGGGGAAAGCACCCAGACATGCAATACCTGGGGACTCATCAAAACCACAGAAGATGAAAAAACCCAAAGGCCTGGTCATGGGAGGACTAGGCCTGTGCTTTGGCGAGTGAACAAGTGGGAAGGGTTAAGCTCCTTGAATTTTTGATATGTAGTTAGATTAGGAAACCTGGATTACTTCCCCTGCCAGGATAGAACTAGTTTTTACCTCCCCCTTTCTAAATATACCTTCAGAGATCTGCTAGCAATCGCTACCTCTTCAGCCCCTCTCTCTATCCAATCCTCCTCTGGACTTTCGGCATTTTTGCATTTTGCACACGTATCTTGGTTAAAAATCAATAAAAGCCTGGGGTGGGAGGCTGCATGTTTTCGGTCTTAGTGCTCAGCCTGACATAATGTAAACCTTCTCCAGGCATTCTCAGACTTTTTTTTTTTTTTTTAAACTGGCCTAAGTTATTCTTCTTGAGTGTCGTTTGCCCAGTCGGTTTTCAAACCAGGTCGGTGTTCACGTGCAAAGACTGCTGACATACACACAAAGGCCTTTATTTTATTATTTATAACGTCGAATATAGATTATGAATTCATAGACAAAGGATAATTGACTAATTACATTTCTTTGAGAGTATATGCTAAGTGGAATAGCATACCATTAAAGATGATGATTATAGATAGGTTAAACATGCAAATATTCTTAAGTTATAATGCTCAGTAAAAATCATGGTATAACACTGGATATATATTTTTTAATGTAATAAAGAGAAAAATTATAGCAAGTACTTTTATAAAAATATTAGTAACTATATTAGGATTATAGAATTTTATGACGGTTTCACTATGTAGTTGAAAAAGACAAGGGCAGTGCCTGTGGCTCAGTGGGTAGGGCGCCGACCCCATACACCAAAGGTGGCAGATTCAAACACAGCCCCAGCCAAACTGCAACAAAAAAATAGCCGGGCGCCTAAGCCCAGGAGTTGGAGATTGCTGTGAGCTGGTGACTATCACTCTACCCAGGGTGATAAAGTGAGACTCTGTCTTTACAAAAAAAAAAGACAAATAATATAGGAACATTTACAAGAAAACCTGGAACCAGTAATTCTGTCTCTCAGGCCTTCTATTCTCTCTTATGGTATTAAATATTCTATTTATAAATAATACACTATTTTATTTTTCTTAATTTCTCCATTATAAATATTATATGTTTTCTATTGAAATGATAAAAGTTTAGTGCTATTTAATTTCCTAGTGCATTTAGAACATACTGTCTGGGTGGGGAGCATGGTATTAACTTGCCTTAATTTGTGCAAAAAAACAAAGCATGCAAACAAAACAAGCGTACCTCCTAAAATCCTGAAATTAAGAAAATAATTATTTCCCCTTCTTTATCCTCACTTTTCTTCCACTCACCCTCTGAATACATCACCAGTTTTTGTCAAGTCTCCATTTGATGTTTCAATTATTATGACTATTTTTTATTTATTTATTTATTTTTTTGAGACAGAGTCTCAAGCTGTTGCCCTGGTTAGAGTGCTATGGCGTCACAGCTTGCAGTAACCTCAAATTCTTGGGCTTAAGCGATTCTCTTGAACTCACCATCCCAAGTAGCTGGGGCTACAGGTGCCCACCATAAGACGTGGCTATGTTGTTGTTGTTGTTGTTATCATTGTTATTTAGCAGGCCCAGCAGGTTTTGAACCCACCAGTCCCAGTGCATGTGGCTGGCACCCTAGCCACTGAACGATGGGTGCAGAGCCTATGTGATTATTTAAAGTGATTCACTACTAAGCAAAAGAGTGTACTAAATTTTACTTTCTTTTTGAACAACTTAGAAATTTACTTGTGTTCAAATATTGCCTTTTTTAATGTGCTAAATTGTCTGTATACCTGTTAATTCTACCATAATGCTTCAACAGAAATTTATAGTTCCTGCCATGCCAAAAATTTATCAATGTCATTACTTAATGAATTCCATTTTTTTCCTGAACACCTCCTTGTAGTGCTTTGTCCTCTTGTTCCATTCTGAAATGTTGGATCTCTAAAACTGCTGCATAGTTTTTGTACATATACAAGAACCTTCATTTAATGAAAATTATCTTTACTCCCCTAAAGGAACTATGTAATTTGTGGCTGCCCAATATCTTTTGAAAATTCCTTTTCTACCTTGATAGTTTCCAAAAATTGCCTTTCACAATTAGAACTTTACACCAAACTCCAGTATCTCTTTTTGCCAGAGTCTGTTCATGGAACCAGTTTCCACCAAGAAAATATACCTGAGTGATAGTTGGAATGTGGAAGTAAAGATTTAAGGTTGTGATGGCTTTCTCAACAAGCAGAAACATCGTGGCCATAAGCATATTGCTTAAGTTTGGCCACATAGGCAATGCAAGCAGAGATAAATTGTGGGGAAATGTTATTTCCATGCATTTACCATTGCCACTGTTATTTCTCCTGGTAAATACTTCATTCTTTTAGACACTCCTTATTTCTATTATATGATGCTCCTACCATATCTTGTCATGCTCATATTTATGTATTTGTCACAATTTAAATAATACAGGCCACTTCTGTTCTTATCTTCCCTTTCCTGAAAGTGTTCTTTTTTCTGAAAAGTATTTCTAGGTCCCCCTGAGAGAACACTCAGAACGGCTATCCTTTCTTGACTGGAAAAGTAAAAGTTCTACAGTTTCGACAGCCTCGTTTAATGTTATGTCCTACACATCCCACTTAATATATAACCTGCTTCAGAAATGTTATTCTGACTTAATAGTTATCTCTCATCTATTTCTACACCGTTCTCTTCATGTTGTATATTGTTTTTTATCACAAAATACCCAGTTATGTCAGTTATTCCCCTGGAATTTTTGTCCAAGTCAGGAATTTAGGAAGTGCGTGTTAAAATACTCTGGCTATTTGTAATTATTGTTTATTGATTTTGTAAACTATTCAAGGCATAAGATGGAAGAAAAGAATAATCTGTAAAACCATCCTGAATAAAATCATTAATAGAAAAGTGGGTCAAATATAGTTTATTTCAGAAATGCACTCAAATCTGCTTACCCCATTCCTCAACCGTAGGTTAACTTTGGGTTTGTGAGACCTTAGTTAAGGATAAAATTCAGTCCCATTAAAAACAAGGGTGTTATTATCATTAGAGAACTATTTTGTGGTTATAATTATGAGGGTCTCTGACCCTTCACATAAGAATATACTTTGTATACAAAGTGACAGGCTAATTTGGCTAGAGCAAGTCTCTGTGTAAGCTAATTACATGTGGTAATTTTGCCTGAAAGGAGACTGACTTGAAAGTGAATCCAATTTAACGGTGAAGAGATTGTTATAAGAAACGTTTCATTGTGGGCTTGAAAGTCCTTTACAGTGCTAATTTTTCACTTGAATAACCATATTGCCATAGTGAGGATTTTTAAAAATTACTTAATATTTGTGAGATATTATTTGAACTAAGAAAAATTAAAGACAAATAATGAGGTTTTTTATTTTATAGGAACAATTTAAGATTCTACCTGTTATTCATGTACATTAAAATTAACCTCTATTTTCTTCTTCCCATTTGTTATTAAGATATGGTGGACCATCTTGCTCATATAAAGGATAAGCTAATTTTTTAATTATATATTCAACTGAGAAGGTGCAAGATTTGCCCAGTTTATCGATCTTTCTGAGTTTTGCTTTTTAAAAATATAATCTCTTTCAGGCATTTTAATAATCATTTCTTATCATTGAATGCAGCTAGAAGCTATTGTATAGTAAATTAAAATATGGCCACCTCAAATTAAAAAAGGCAGAAGAAACACTTTAAGGAGGACCCAAAGGATGTCTTTAAGCTCTGTTATCTGGCTATGAATGGCTAGGCATAGGAGCTCCTTGGAGCACAGTAATCACAGTCAGGACATTTTTTCTAGTGAAGACCTTCAAGTCAAATTCAGTACAAACTCTACAAATAACTGCAAGTATACATTATAGTTTACATAACATTGGGGTTTTACAGTATATGAAACTGGCATACAGCTAACCAGCTTCAAACCTGAGCAGGACACTGTGCTGAATCATCATGTATACTTCTTGCTTTAAAATTATCTTTCCGTTCAAGTTACTGTGTTTCTTAGAATCATCATCCTAACTTACTCCATTGTGTTAAATCCTTAAGCTTCCAGAATGCTCTTTTGAAGTGGCAAATCTTCCTTGATAAATTATAGTGAATACTATCACAAATTACAATCACACCATCAGGAAAAAGCAATAATGACTGTCTGTTTGGAGTATTTGTGGCTGATGGCTCTCACATGAATTATTTTCTGCAACTTGCCTTTATGCAAAAGAGAGATGTCCTACCAAAGTTCATGGGGTCAGTTCACTTAAAATTACCAGTCATGTGACATAAATGCCTGGCCTTCATGTCTCAAGGCAGAAGAACTATGAAAAGCCATAGAGTCCAGGGTTCCCCATAAGATTAATTGACATCTCTGCTGAAACTTCTTAACAGTCTTATTTCTTTCTCTGCCCTATCCTGCTTCCCTCCCATCTTCTAAATATTTTTATACCACAAACCTCCTGTATTCAACCATGATTGTCTTAGAGTCTGTTTCTGAGGAACTGGACATACTACAGTTGATATTAGGAAGCGTCCTTGGGACAGACTTTAAAATATGATGGATAACTTCCAGTGGATGAATAATTGACATCTATTGGTGTGTGATTATCATACAATGCTTAAACCTTTCATTGATGATGAATTGGGATGAATTCTGAATTCATCTGAAGGGAGGGACTATCCGTAAGGTGTAATTTCTCAGATACTTGAATAGTTTTTGCAGAAATGGTGAAGGAGAGCAATTTTAAGAACTTTTAAACTAGATATGTATAGTAGGGCCAATTTACATTCTGGAGAAAGACAATGAAAGGCTAAGAGTGATTATTAAGCAATATATGTTGAGGTGTGAAAGCCAGAGGGTTTCTTTAGAAGTTTATAAAGACATTATCATCTTCTTAAGCTGGAGGCAAGAAAGAAGAGAGAATCAGATCTGGTACTTAATTATAAGAGCATCCACACTCCAGAGAAGTTTGAATACTCATTGAAGACAAATCTGAAATGACAAAGTCACGGCCCTGATTGGAAAAGGTTGTGATTTCAAGACTTTAGATAGAGATCTCTGCACTCGATGATAGGGTATAAAACTCAGTAGGCACTCCATGTGGGAAGGGAAAATAATTTCTCCAGACCAAGATTAAGATATAAAAGTAGAGAATTTATTTTAAAAGAGATGTGAGGGAGAGAATTAGAGTAGAGAAAGAGAGAGAACAGAGCACAGGGAGATGGTGTGGCATCCCCAAGAAAGAAAAGGAAGAATTCCCAAAGTTGAGATCATTCCCTTAGTTGAATGTAAGGGAGAAGAAAAAGGTAATTGCAGTCAAATTCATAAGGTATTGAGCATATGAATAGGATTTTTTTACTTAACCAATGTTGAAGACAGACATTTTTTCATATATTTCATTCCTGAGGCCTGACTTTCACTCCTTTTGTTTGGGACACTCAGGAACCACTTGAGGCTTAAAGAAATAAATTCTAAAAGATGAAGGAGCTGGTGAATGCAAAGAGAAGACTTTACATTTTTGTTTGGTCTACTGGGCCTCAGTGGTTTGTGAAACGGGAACTCCACAGGAATGGGGGGGGGGGCTAATAACAAGAGAAAGAGAAAGAAAGCAGGTACAGAAAGAGACTTATTTTAATCCTCAGTGAAAAAGTATGAGTTAATAATTTTTTCCATTATTTCACTATAAAGACTGACCATCCTTAAAATCCTTGTATGTCTGTAACACCTTGAATTCTCTGGATATAAGAAAAAAAAAAAAACAGTCTTCCATTTTGAAGGCTAGCATACTATCTTACTTAAAGACAATGCAGAGGGCTCCAAGGGAAACACCTGACCTTTTTGAATCTATGCCCCTATGCCCTGGGTAGCAAACCAATATTTAGAGTCAAGTTTTAACACAAACCTGTCAAAAAAGTTCTGGGCCTTTCAAAGAATAAAAGGGGCCATACACTAAAATTACTGCAAGATCTAGCCAACACCTACCACAATGAAATCAGGTTCTCTCTCTCTCTCTCTCTCTCCCTATATATATACATGTATACATATGTAACACAGGATTCAAGATCTTGGCAAGAGCTATGTGAGATGATATTAATGCACTGCTAGATTGCCTGTTCTAGGCTTGGATGAGTGATGGCTCTCACAAAATGAAGTAGAATTTTTAAGACTTACCTGGAAACGGTGGACAAAAAAGTCAAAGACTCAGATATGTGAGCATAGTGGTGTGGATTATTAGGATATGAGTTGACATTGATATGCAAAGAACCAAGTGTTATCATAGATCACTGTTTAAAATATATATATATACAGAGAGAGAGAGAGACAAAATGCATATAGATACATACATATCTCATATGTATATACAATATATATACATACACACATATATATCTCATATGTGTATACAATATATATATATACACACACATACATATCTCATATGTGTATCTCATATGCACATGAGATATACATACACACACATATACATATGAGAGACATATGCGTACACCAAAGGAATGTGTATCAGTGTGTGTGTCTCTCTCTATCAGTCAGTGTAGCTAGAATTTCTCTCTGTTTTGGGTCCTGGATCTTGGATTTTGAAGAATGAAACCACACATCATGAGAGTAAGTGAAAGGATGGAGTTTATTAAAAGAAAAAAGGAAAGATAAACACAAAAGGGGAAAAGAACTGAACGTCTGGCAGTGGAGGGGAGCCCAAGTAGGCTATATACTGCTTTTCCTATATTGTTGGGGAGTTTGGGAAAGTATGTCCAGAACATGTCACAGTTGGCCAGGGGCCTACAAGAAGAAAATAATTAACATTAACAAAGGAATGTGGTCCTTGACGTCCTTGCCCTAGGCAAGGCATTCTGGCATGTGCTCCCCACTCCAGGAAGAACCACCCAGATGAGATACAGATCAGGATGTTTTTTATTCATGTCTTTGCTTTGGGCTCAGAGAATTTGAACTGCAAAAGACCTGTGCATGCCTAGAGTTTGGGATCTGTGATGACACTGATTTCTGAGCTTACCCAGGCCTTCCCCTCCATCCCTAATGGGGAACCCTGTATCATTAGCATGTACGTGTGTGTTTGTGTGTGTAGAGACAGAAACGTGTGTGTTAAACATAAATGTTTCTGTGTGTATGTGTGTGTGTGTGTGTGTGTGTGTGGAGAGAGAGAGAAAGAGACAGATGGAGAGATAGAGTTGGATCTTAAGGTTGCTGATTCAAATAAAACAAAATATATAGTTAGATAAGGAAGTGTTTATTAGTGGAAAGGCATGCTCCTGTAATGCAGGATTCAAGATCTTGGCAAGGACTATGTGAGACGATTTATTAATACACTGCTAGATTGCCTGTTCTAGGCTTGGATGAGTGATGGCTCTCACAAAATGAAGTAGAATTTTTAAGACTTATCTGGAAACAGTGGACAAAGAAATCACAGACTCAGATATGTGGGCATAGTGGTGTGGATTATTAGGATATGAGTTGGTATTGATATGCAAAGGACCAAGTGTTATCATAGATCACTATTTAAAATAGATACCAGGTAATAAATAATTGCTTTCCCATCTATGAATCATTGTGTGTGCACTAGGTTCACCCACTTGCCTGATGGTCATCATCCTTTCCTCAAATTTATAATTACAATGAACAGACTTGGGAGTTGACTATACCTTAATATTGGTTTCTAGGCCTGTGAGGTAAAGGTCAGCACAATTCTGATATAATACACTTAACAACATGCAGATGGAAATAGTCAATACAACAGTATCATATTTTGTGTAAAAATAAATAATTACTCTCCATATCCTTAACTCCAAATTTAAAGATAAGTCCAACATATCCCTGGCTTTTAAAACAAATCCATAAGTCACTATGTTTGAGCCAAAAATACATTTGTTTATTCATTCCTTCTGAGCCAAATATTTATTGATAATTCTTATGTAGTATGCTAAATGTTAGGATAAATGAGAGTAAAAACTATCTAAGCCCTTCTTAAGTTTGGTTATAATTCCAACTAACGTTACATTTCTGGATAAATTTATTCTAATAACTCCCTTAAGCCTCAAAATGTGATGTGTACATTTAGTACTCAAGTTTGATTGGATTAAAGCAAGCCCATTATATCTAAATACAATTTTTAAAATTTCCTTTCTGTAAATAAGGAAAAATACATTTAGTTTTATGTTGTAGCAATATAGTCACATTTAATGTGTATAAATATTCTGTTTTGTCTCTGACTCTTTTGGAAAAAGTGATATGATAAAATGAAATTGATGAATACTCATAAGGGGGGGTAAAGAAACATCTACTTTTGTCTTTAAGATGAAAATCATTTCACAAAAGAATTAATTACAAGCTAAAAACATTTTCAGAATAAAAATAGAGTTGCCTCATTAGGATCAGTAAGAATGTGTGCATTTATTTCCATGTAATCCTTCTCCTGTCATATTCATAGTTAAAAGAATATCTGATTTGACATTTATTATACAGTTTATATGACCTTCTTTTACTAAAGCCCTTTCCATATGACAACTTTGAAAAAAATGCAATTAGTAAGGATTAGAGCTTTAAAATTTTGTAATTTAACATGAAAAATATTTAAGTACTAAATATTTAAATTATAAAATCTTCAATACCACCTGGTTCATAGATCTATTTATGTATACTGTATACTTTATATTAAATTATGCATTGATATATGAAATCATCACCTTTCTTAGATGACTCCATTCTCCTTTGCAGTCATAAAACTGCATCATTTCAAGTAATTTTTGTCTAATTGAATGATGGCTTTCCTATGTATATTCTGCATTGAATGTCTAATTATGGTTCCCTTGTCTTAGTAACTGAAATGTAAAAGGACATATTTTTCTTTGTTTGTTCTCAAATAAACCCAACCCATGCTAATTTAATTAAAGTGTTAATGATGTTTTTCTATTAAATATTGGCACAAGATTGACAGAGACACATCTGTTTATATACTTCTAAGTAGAGCTAGCCACTTCTTCCTCAATGCTACCATAACGGACATTCTATTGGCATGCTTTTCATGCCTTTTCATAATTTCTGCTTATTGCTCTTTTCCTCATGGGACTATGGGATTCTTTCTCAAGGAAGGAAATCTCATATTAGTCATCTTTGATTCATTAATTTATTGAGTAGGATCTTCTCCTTTTTTTAGTATTCATTTTCTGAAAACAGGTTTTATTTTTATTTACTTATTTATTTTTATTGTTGGGGATTCAGTGAGGGTACAAAGAACCAGGTTACATTGATTGAATTTGTTAGATAAAGTCTCTCTTATAGTTGTGTTCCACCCCCAAAAGGCGTGTCACACACCATGACCCCCTACCCTCCTCCCTCCTTCTCTCTCTCTGCTCTTCAATTCCCCCACACCCCTCCTTCCTTACCTCTCTCTGCTCTTCCCTTTCCCCACACCCCTCTGTCCTTCTCTCCCTATTCTCTCCCCTTCCCCCACCTCCCTCTTTCTTTCCCTCTCTCTGCTGTCCCCTTCCCCCACCCCTAAAATGTACAAGGTCATTAATTGTCCTCATTACAGAATTGAGCACATAGGGTTCTTGCTAGTTCATTTTTGTGATGCTTTACTAAGAATAATGCATTCCACTTCCATCCAAGTTAATACAAAGAACATAAAGTCTCCATCTTTTTAATGGCTAAATAGTATTCCATGTTATACGTATACTACAGCTTGTTAATCCATTCCTGGGTGGATAGGCATTTAGGCTGTTTCCACATGTTGGCAATTGTAAATTGAGCTGCAATTAACAGTCCAGTGAAAGTGTCCTTATGGTAATAGGATTTTCTTCCTTCTGGGTAGATGCCCAGTAATGGGATTGCAGGATCAAATGGGAGGTCTAGCTTGAGATCTTTGAGGGTCCTCCATATTCCCTTGTAAAAAGGTTGTATTAGTTTGCAGTCCCACCAGAAGTGTAAAAGCATTCTCTTCTCTCCACATCAACGCCAGCATCTGCGGTTTAGAGATTTTGTGATGTGGGCCATTCTCGTTGGGTTTAGATGATATCTCAGGGTGGTTTTGATTTGCATTTCTCCAATAGTTAGGAATGATGAACATTATTTCATAAGTTTGTTAGCCATTCATCTGTCTTTTTTTTTTTTTTTGCAATTTTTGACTGGGGCTGAGTTTGAACCCGCCATCTCCGGCATATGGGGCTGGCGCCCTACTCTTTTGAGCCACAGGTGCCACCTTATCTGTCTTCTTTAGAGAAGGCTCTATTCATTTCTCTTGCTCATTGATATATGGGATTGTTGGTTTTTTTTCATGTTGCTGAATTTGAATTTTCTGTAGAAATCCTAGTTTTCAAAATTTTGTCTGATTCAAAATATGCAAATATCATTTTCCACTGTGTAGACTGTTTATTTGCTTTGCTTGCTGTCTCCTTAGCTGTACAGAAGCTTTTCAGTTTAATTAAGTTCTATTTGTTTATATTGTTGCTGTTGCAATTGCCACAGAAATCTTCTTCATAAAGTTTTCCCCAGGCTGATATCTGATATCTGCCAGTCTTTTCCCCACACTTTCTTTGAGGATTTTTACCATTTCAAGCCTTAAATTAAAGTCTTTTGTCCATCTTGAATCAATTTTTGTGAGTGGAAAAAAGGTACAGGTCCAGTTTCAGTCTTTTCATGTGGATATCCAGTTCTCCCCGTAGCATGTGTTGACCAGGGACTCCTTCCCCCAGTGTATGTTCTTGTTTGGTTTATCAAAGAATGAGTGGTTGTAAGAAGTTAGTTTCATTTCCTTGTTTTCTAATCAATTCCAAATGTCTGTCTTTATTTTTGTGCCAGTGCCATGCTGTTTTCACTCCTATGGCCTTGTAGTATAGCCTAACGTCTGGAATGCTGAAGACTCCAGCTTTGTTTTTATTACTAGCACTGCCTTAACTATATGTTTTTTTTTTTTTCTGGTTCCATACAAAACGAGGAATTATTTCTTCCAAGTCTTGAAAGTATGATGTTGGATTGCTCTGGGAAGTATGGACATTTTAGCAATGTTGATTATTCCCAGCTATGAGCATGATATGTTCTTTCATTTGTTAGTATCTTCTCCTATTTCTTTCTTTTTTTTAAATAATTTTATTGAATCATAATTATATACATTGGTGCAATCATAGGGCATGATTCATATACATTCAGAAATATTTTGATCGTACTGTTACAGATAGCCTTCATGGCATTTTCTTGATCACTATATAAAGACA
>CAUYON010066938.1:0-43659 GCA_963573935.1 Arctocebus calabarensis | reverse complement strand
TGGCTGCAACCAAAATATGGCCGGACGTTGTGGTGGGCGCCCCAGCTACTTGGGATGCAAAAGCAAGAGACTCGCTTGAGCCCAGGAATTGGAGGTTGCTGTGAGCTGTGATGCTATGGCACTCTATCCAGGGTGACAGCTTGAGGCTCTGTCTCAAAAAAAAAAAAAAGGCTCCACGCCTGTGGCTCAACAGGCTAAGGTGCCAGCCACGTACACCTGAGCTGGCCAGTTTGAATCCAGCCCCTGGACCCGCCAAACAACAATGACGGCTGCGAACAAAAAGTGGCCGGGCGTTGTGGCAGGCGCCTGTGGTCCCAGCTACTTGGGAGGCAGAGGCAGGAGACTCTCTTGAGCCCAGGAATTGGAGATTGCTGTGAGCTGTGATGCCACAGCACTCTATCCAGGGTGACAGCTTGAGGCTCTGTCTCAAAAAAAAAAAGAGAGAGAAATTGCTTAAGCCCAAGAGTTTGAGTGGTTGCTGTGAGTTGTGACACCATTGCACTCTACTGAGGGTGACAAAGTGAGACTCTTTCTAAAGAAAACACTGTCTTGTTCCACCTCTTGATAAACTGAGGGTAGAAAGTAGAAGGAAGATGTTTGTTCTTTTGGACAAGATACCAACAGGGCCCCTTTGGATGGGATGACTATCAGGAAAATCAGGAAATCCTTCTCAGAGCAACCAATGACAATCGCTGTAGCTACACTGCCTAGTCTATTCTTTATGTTTTTTTCTCTTTTATTGATATGTAATAATTATATATTTATGGGTACAACATGTGTGTTCCACACATAGAATGTGTAATGATCGTGGAAACAGTAGACAGCTTCTGACCTGGGGCCCTGTCGGTACCTTGGGAAGGGCTCTGTTGAGGGGTAAGTAGCATGCGTGGTTCCTTCTTACCACACTGGCCGGAGAGAACAGAGCCCTCTCCTTTCAAGCCTGGCGCTCATTGGCATGGAACACAAGGGCATAGGCCTGAGAAATCCTTCCTCCTCTTATCTCCTCTCTACTGGGTAGAGAAGCTGAGGGGGGAGAAACTAGCTTGCTCTCTCCTCCAACCTCAGGAAATAAATGTCACACTGGGAAATACAACGTTTTTTATATATAAAATAACATTGAGAGTTCATTTAAACATCTGTCTTAGAAATTCAGGTCAAGTACTATCAAATGAAGATATCCTGTTAGAAGAGAGGGAATTGGGTGACTTCTCCAAAGACAGATGGGCGCTGGCGAAGGGCTGGGGTGTTCCTGCGGTAGCCAAACCGACCATTGAACCCGTTGATTGGTCTCAAATCAGCATTGTAGTGGTCATGCCCAGTCACCTGCTGGAGGGAATGCCCTTGGGGGCAAAGATAGAGGGCTAAGCCTGCATTCAGCCCCTTTTTACCTTACCTGCTCCATATGACTGATACTGGATGTCCAGCCAGCTATAGTCACTATGATCCCGAGTCACAGCTTGTGTGTGCAGTTGCAGCTGCACACACAAGCTGCAAATGTCTTGAGTCTCTGGACTGAAAAGCCAATGACTGTTGAAGTCGATGAGACAAAAGTCTTCCTGGAAATCAAACCCCATACCAGGAATTATTGCAGGAAGACTGTGAATGGGGACAAAAGAAACTTCTGGGCTTGGCGGAGCTTGCCTTGCTCCCAAGAGAAGTGAGAAAATCTCCTCCTTGGCTTGGCACCTGTAGCTCAAGCAGCTAAGGCGCCAACCACACACACCAGAGCTGGCTGGTTCGAATGTGGCCCAGGCCTGCCAAAAAACAATGACAACTACAGGGTGGTGCCTGTGACTCAGAAGAGTAGGGCACCGGCCCCATATGCTGGAGGTGGCAGGTTCAAACCCTGCCCCGGCCAAAAACTGCAAAAAACAAACAAACAAACAAACACACAAAAACAATGAAAAAATAGCCGGGCATTGTGGCAGGCACCTGTAGTCCAAGCTACGTGGGAGGCTGAAGCAAGAGAATCACTTGAGCCCAGGAGTTAGAGGTTGCTGTGAGCTGTGATGCCACAGCACTCTACCCAGGGTGACAGCTTGAGGCTCTGTCTCAAAAAAAAAAAATCTTCTCCTTGCCTCTGACCATCGGGAAAGACAGGATGAGATCAATTTGACAAATGGTGCAAAGGACTATGTGACTAGTATATGGCACAGGATGGTGGTGTTAGGGTAGGAGGAGAGTTCACCTTGCCAAGTATCTTTTTTTTTTTTTTTTGAGATAGAGTCTCACTTATTAACCCGCAGTAGAGTGCTGTCCCATCACAGCTCACGGCAACCTCCAACTCCTTGGGCTTAGGCGATTCTCTTGCCTCAGCTTCCCAAGTAGCTGGGACCACAGGCGCCCGCCACAATGCCCAGCTATTTTCTTGTTTCAATTTTGCCGGGGCTGGGTTTGAACCTTCCACCCTCGGTATATGGGGCCGGCACCTTACCCACTGAGCCACAGCGCTGCCCTGTTTTTTTTTTTTTGTTTTTTTTTTGAGACAGAGCCTCAAGCTGTCGCCCTGGGTAGAGTGCTGTGGCATCATAGCTCACAGCAACCTCAAACTCTTGAGCTCAAGTGATTCTCCTGCCTCTGCCTCCCAAGTAGCTAGGACTATAGGTGCCCACCACAACGCTTAGCTATATTTTGTTGCAGCCATCATTGTTGTTTGGCAGGCACGGGCTGGATGTGAACCCTACAGCACAGGTGTATGTGGCTGGTGCCTTAGATGCTTGAGCCATAGGCACCAAGCCTTTTTTTTTTTTAAATCATAGCTGTGTACATTAATGCAATCATGTTTTGGGGGGAGTTTTTGGGGTTTTTTTTTGAGACAGAGTCTCACTTTATTGCCCTCTGTAGAGTGCTGTAGCGTCACAGCTCACAGCAACCTCCAGCTCCTGGGCTTAGGTGATTCTCTGCCTCAGCGTCCCAAGTAGCTGGAACTACAGGCGCCTGCCACAATGCCGGGCTATTTTTTGTTGCAGTTTGGCTGGAGCCGGGTTCAAACCCACCACTCTCGGTATATGGGGCTGATGCCCTACCCACTGAACCACAGGCACCACCTGACACCTGGTATTAAGGAGCCCTATGATGCCCATATGTTCACCAGGAGAAGAAAACCTAGAAGGATACAGTCCCTTGACCTCTTCACCCTCAACCAGGCCTCTCCACAGCCCAGTTTCTTTCTCTGAATTGTGGAATGCGCACTACTGTCCCTCACGGAGATCATGGTGAGGCTGGAAAAGGAGGTGGCACTTGCCTGCTCCTGCCCAATTTCTCCTGTTGAGGTATCTCTGTCCTTGTCCAAAGATATGGAAATAATCTACTATCCAGCCATCTCTTCCTGTACCACAGTGATCCTGCAAGTGAGGAAGAAAATACAGAAGACTCTCAGTCACCATGCTAAGAGGGACACAGCGCAAACTCCCCTTAGCTGTTTGGGGAGCGGAGGAGAGTCAGAGCCTGACAACTTGATGTAACTGGGCAGACACACTAAATATGCCTGGTAGCTTGGTGGCTAAGGGCTCAGACTGCTGCCAGACAGACCGGGTTCTAATTCCGGCTGAGCCCTCAATGAGCTCTGGGCCCTTGGGCCAATTACACAGATTTTCTGAGCCTCAATTTCCTCATCAAAGGAGCATTACTGTGAAATTTAAGTGACATAGTAAAGGGCCTGGCAGAGTAAAGTTTTAATAAACATCTTTATCTAAGTGAAAATACCTACCACAAAGGGTGGTTTTATTTATTTATTTATTTATTTATTTATTTATTTATGCAGTTGGGCTGGGGCTAAACCCACCACCCTCAGTACATGGGGCCAGCGCCCTACTCACTGAGCCACAGGTGCTGCCCACACAAAGGGTAGTTTTAATGATTAAAGAATACTTAAAAAATGAAACAAAGATGGCTTGGCGCCTGGGGCTCAACGGGCTAAGGCACCAGTCATGTACACCTGAGCTGGCGGGTTCGAATCTAGCCCCTGGGCCCGTCAAACAACAATGACAGCTGCAACCAAAAAAATGGCCAGGCGTTGTGGCGGGCGCCTGTGGTCCCAGCTACTTGGGAGGCAAAGGCAGTAGACTCGCTTGAGCCCAGGATTTGGAGGTTGCTATGAGCTGTGATGCTACAGCACTCTATCCAGGGTGACAGCTTGAGGTTCTGTCTCAAAAAAAAAATTCAAGCAAAGTTAAAATATGTACACACACTATTTCAAGTTTTTTTTTTTTTTTGAGACAGAGCCTCAAGCTGTCACCCTGGATAGAGTGCAGTAGCATCACAGCTCACAGCAACCTCCAATTCCTGGGTTCAAGCGAGTCTCCTGCCTCCGCCTCCCAAGTAGCTGGGACCACAGGTGCCTGTCACAACACCCGGCCATTTTTGGGTTGCAGCCATCGTTTTTTGGCGGCCTGGGCTGAATTCAAACCTGCCAGCTCAGTTGTATGTGGCTGGTGCCTTAGCCCGTTGAGCCACAGGTGCCGAGCCTATTTCAAGTTTTTAAATATACAAGTTATTCAAGTTATTCCCTTTCCTCCCCCACCCCCAGATTCTGGCTCCTTCAGACTCATGGTTACATAAGTTGAAAAAGGGGGGGGGGGCGGCGCCCATGGATTATCAAGTAGGGCACTGGCCCCATATACCGAAGGTGACCGGTTCAAACTCGGCCTCGGCTGAACTGCAAAACACAGAAAAATAGCTGGGCGTTGTGCCGGGCGCCTTGAGTCTCAGATACTCGGGAGGCTGAGGCAAGAGAATTGCTTAAGCCCAGGAGTTGGAGGTTGCTGTGAGCTGTGTGACGCCACAGCACTCTACTAAGGGCGACAAAGTGAGACTGTCTCTAGAAAAAAAAAAAAGTTGCATAAGTAGATACTCCAATGTGTGTTCATGTCCATGTACTGCACACACATGTGCAAACACAAATATCTGGAATCACAAAAAACCCTGAAATTTGTTCATAGCGTAATCCCATAAATTTTCTTTTTTCTTCCCCACACCACTAATGCATATATAAATGCAAATACTGGATGGCTGGGTGCGGTGGCTCGTGCCTGCAATCCCAGCACTCTGGGAGGCCAGTTGGGTGGATTGCCTGAGCTGACGTGTTCAAGAACAGCCTGAGCCAAAGTCTGTCTCTTAAAAAAATAGCCCAGCAGGGCAGCGCCTCTGGCTCAGTGAGTAAAGCGCCGGCCCCATATACCAAGGGTGTTAGGTTCAAACCCGGCCCAGCCAAACTACAACAACAAAAAAATAGCTGGGCGTTGTGGCCGGCGCCTGTAGTCCCAGCTGCTTGGGAGGCTGAGGCAAGAGAATCGCCTAAGCTCAGGAGTTGGAGGTTGCTGTGAGCTGTGATGCCACAGCACTCTATGGGGGGCATGAGACTCTGTCTCAAAAAAAAAAAAATAGCTGGGCATTGTGGCGGGCACCTATAGTCCCCGCTACTTGGGAGGCTGAGGCAAGAGAATGGCTTAAGCCCAAGAGTTTGAGGTTGCTGTGAGCTGTGACACCACAGCACTCTCCCAAGGGTGACATAGTGGAACTCTGTCCCCCCAAAAAATAGGAATTTAAACAGAAACGTGAAGAATGTGCCTATGTCCATAGAAATCTTTTTTTTAACTAGAAGAGTTTCTAAATCCTTATTCCAATTGACATGCCTAGCTCCTACTCACAGATGTTAACCGCATCATCCTTGGTGCAGGTGTTTAACGGGAACTGTTAAGCTGCAAGAATGAATCCAGCTTGGTCGGCAAAGGAAATATACAAAGATACGCTACGCTGACCTTGAAGCAACATGATAAACTGTCCAGTCACTTCCCCAAGTTCTCCCACTGGGGAAGTTAAAGGCAGAAAACACCATTCCATGGGGGGAGGTTGGGACAAAAGAATTAGCAAACAAGTGAGTCAGGCCCCACAGCAGGGCTGTCTCCATGTCTTTATATATAAATTTGGGTATACTGAAATGTGTCTTTTTTTCTTTTTTTTTTTTGTAGAGACAGAGTCTCACTTTATCACCCTCAGTAGAGATTTGTGGCATCACAGCTCACAGCAACCTGCACCTCTTGGGCTTAGGTGATTCTCTTGCCTCAGCCTCCCAAGTAGCTGGGACTATAGGCGCCCACCCCAACACCCAGCTATTTTTTGGTTGCAGTTTGGCAGGGGCTGGATTTCAACCTGCCACCCTCGGTATATGGCACTGGGGCCCTACCAATTGAGCCACAGGCGCCGCCCTGAAATGTGTCTTTTTTGCAACCTGAAAGAGTCAAAACTAACACATGTGCCCACTTGAGGAATCATTATATTTAATCTTTTAAAAAATCATTTTACCAAATAAATGTAATAAATCAGGATAGGAAGCCCCATGCCTGTTTATATAACTAATGATAAAGGCGTATTACACAGTTGTACACCATATGGCTTTCATAAAAGGTTTTGCAAGTACAAATCAAAAGTGATATCTGAAAAGTCTATGTCTTTTAGCATTATGATTCTGAAATGACTTGGTGTGTCTTGAGTTCCTTAAGTTTCATCTACTCTAAGACATTCTCAAACTGCACCTGGCCTCTTGGCTTGTAACTCCTCTAAATACACTTCATAAATGGATATAAGGTGACTATCCTTTGTCACAGATCATTTATTTCCTACTCCCCCACTGACTATATAACTCACATAAAGAAATTAGAAAAGAAAGGCTGGAAAGTGAGTGCACCTGCTCATTTTCCTTCTTGTTCTTCCCAAAGACACCCTCAGGAAGCAATGGGTAGCAATTTAGCACAGCCACCCCGAGGCCAGGGCAGGACAGCCAAAGTTAAAGCTAGGCAACCTTGGAAGGAAGGTAAGGAATTAGGGTGTCTACTCAGCCAAGAGGAACATGGGTAGTTAAGGGAGGCCACCTTTAAAATGAAGATCTGCACCCTCTTATCTGGAAGAGAAGGAGAGGGTTAAGAGGTGAGGTCAGCAAGGATCAGGAGATGGGCACAGGGCAAAGGAGATTGTATCTAGGGACTGGCTATCTGGGTCTTAATCCCAACAGGGTCCTAATTCAATCTGAGCTAGTGTAAGGAGCTGCACTGTGTGGGGCACCATGACACACTCAGAAGCTACGATCAGCTATTTTCTGCATTAGAGGAACGAACATTAGGGCTCAGCCAGCCTTCTCTAGGATGTTGCAGGACAGAGACCTCCGCCCACTAGTCTGGAATCCTCACACACTAAGACATTTGGGCACATTCAGACAAGCACATGTCTCACTTCAGGACATGTGAGAACCAGTGGATACCTGCCTGGGGCAGGGAACGGAAAGCTCTCATGCCTGGATTTTGGAACCAAACAAAGGTTCACTGGAGAGAGTAGAGTGGACATCTCATTACAACTGTTTACAACTATTATGCCCTGTCATTGCCCCTTCCTTCTGGAGGCAGGAAATGGCTCTGGGCCCAGGAACTCAGTATAGTCTCTGGTAATTTATGTTCACACAAAACCCGGGTAGAAGGCACAAGTGGTCCCCCGATGAGTTACATGATAACCTCCAATGGTATGCATCTAGCACCAGTTTCTTTCTAATTTATGCATTCATAATTTGAAATTACTTTAAATAACCTGGAGCATATCCCTGCCATAGACAGTAAGGACAGAAGTATCTTCCCACATGATATCAATATGGTTTTCTTATGAACCAGGGTATGTAATCCATTTGAATCTATTGGCAGAAAGAGAGTCTCCATATAAGTTACACTAAAGCTAAAAGCATTGCTTTTGATAGTCTCCAAAATTAAACTCCAAAATTTAACATTAAATAACAACTTATTTGTAAAGTAATTAGATTTGTTATCTACAGCTGTATTTTGCTGTTAATTTATAAAGACAATATCCCAAGAAAGCAAAAAACACTGAAACATCTCTTCCTGTTCTTCAACTCTGCAAACCTCCTTGGTCTTTAAGGCTTCTTGATTGAACTACAACAGCATTCTAGTCAATCTCTAAACCTCTGTTCTGTCTCATCCTGGCCATTTCTAGCAAAGCCATTCTGCACACAAATGTATGTGTGATCATCCCTCTGCAGGTGTTGGCTTCCACCCCTGGGAGTCACTCGGGTCGCCTCTTGTCCCATGTATTCCAATTTGACAATCTTTGCTCTTGTCTCTAACTTCAGTTCTGATGGTTCCCTCTGGATATTTTATTCCATTTCAACCCCAGCATCTCTCCCAAACACGATCCTCTTGGTCACCTGGTTCTATGGTCCTAATCCTAGCATTTGGATCAGATATTCTTCTGACCCACCACACCAGTCAGTCCTTCTGCACCTAACGGTCTGCCTGGGGAAGTTGGAGAGTGTCCATTCTCAGGCGCTTCCAATCAATTCTCTTCATTGAAGCCAGATTCATCTTTCCAAAATGAAATGCTTATACTATCTGTCCCCTCCTTAAACTTCAGCTATATCACCTATAAGCTTCAAGACAAACTCCAAATTTCCTATTGGCAAATACACAAATCAAGTCGGTGTTGCTCCAAACACCCTTTCCAGTCAACCCACCCACAACTTTCCCATTAGCACAGACGTGACTTTTGTCTCAACTATTATGACATATGGTTGACATTTGAACAGTGTAGGTGTTAAGGGCACTGACCCCTTTGCACAGTCGAAAATTCATATAATATTGAATATGAATTCATATCATTTTTGCCTCCCCAGAAACATGACCAAAGCCTTACCAATAATATAAATTGACATATTTTACTTATTTATAATGTGTACTGTATTACACACAATATTTTTACAATAAAGTAAGCTAGACAAAAGAAATTACTATTAAGAAACTTGTAGGAAGGCAGCACCTGTGACTCAAAGCAGTAGGGCACCAGCCCCATATGCTGGAGGTGGCAGGTGCAGGCCCAGCCCTGGCCAAAAACTGTAAAAAAAAAAAAAAGAAAAAGAAAAAGAAAAAGAAACTTGTAGGAAGAGAATATACACTTACTATTCATGAAGTGGAAGTGGGTCAGGGTCATCACAAAGGTCTTCACCTTCGTCATCTTTACACTGAGTAGGCTGAGGAGGAAAGGGAAGAGTAGGGGTTAGTCTTACTGTGTCTGAGGTGGCAGAGACAGAAGAAAATCCGTGTATAAATGAACTTATTCAGCTCAAATCAGTGTTAAGGGTCAACTATACTTGCATTTCCCCCAATGTGCTATGATTCCCTGCTGCTGAATTCCCCCTTCCTGAAATGCTCTTTCTTACATTGTTTACTAAGTGAATCTAACTGTCTTCAAAATTAAATATCAACATTTTCTTCTCCACAAAATTGTCCTTGATTTCTCTGAGTGGAGCTTACCATTTCATTCCTGATGGTCCTATAGCACTTTTCCTAACCTTACTAGACTCCACTGTAATCATTTCTTTTTAATATTATTCTAAAGAATTGTCTTTCATGAATCTTTAAATCTTTATTTCCTGAAATAGTATCTGATCCAGCATAATGGTTGAATGAAGGAACTAACAATGGCATGAGTGACTATTAGCAGGTAGATTTAGAGCAGATCTAAAATACATTCCTGGGGAAATTTTAGTGTTATCTTTGGATGAAAAACTCCACCCATATTGAGCACTCTCATTGATTTCTTAATGGTGAAACAGAAGGAGAAGCATGTATTCTCTAATTTGGGACCAATTTTAAGAGAGTGGTCACAGTTGTTTCTCTAGGAAACTGGGGATTCCAGTCTATTCTCCAGGAATTCTGGAATAGAAGAAGAAGTTGTGATAAGAAACAAAGGAAGAAAAAGAAATGCAAGAAATTAGCAGCTGACAGATTTGCCGGGTAAAAAATAGAAACATCTGCCTTGATATCTATTCAAATATATAAGCTACCAGAAAAAGAAACCACAGGCAACAAATATTGTACAAGTTAGGAGAGGAGAAAAATTTTCTTCTGCATTTATAAGGCTGTATAAATGATGCTGAAGTTACATCACACTGGCAAGCAGACAGGATACCAGCCAGGAATGAGATAACGCCATGAAATTGTCACTGTTAGTAGAGTTTTACCAAGGTGTTTGTAATTCTTTTGTTGCTATTATTGAATTCATACCTTTTTCAATAATCTTGATGGACCAAGAGACTGTTCTCCTAAGTGAAGTATTGTTTTCTTCTTAAGATGAAGGGGAAAATAAGTATTTTTTTAGTGTGGCACCAGAGAATTAATAGAGTATTTAGATCTGTTTTACAACTTTCTTAACTGACATGTATTGCTTTAATGGTTCTACTAAACTTTTAATTTTTTAATTTTGGAAAGTATATGGGGAGAAAGAATAGTTCTCTCCCCAGAATTCCATGACTTAACTTGTGATTCTCCCATATATTTCCACGTAGAGGTAGAAATGATCACACAAGAGTGTGGAAAAAAAAATCTAAAATATTAATAATAGGAAGATAATCTGACCTCTGCTGTTTTTATTTCCTAAGCCACAGGTCCTCAAACTACAGCCTGGGGGTCACATGCAGCAGTGTGAATTATATTTGTTTCCGTTTTGTTTTTTACTTCAAAATAAGATATGTGCAGTGTGCATAGGAATTTGTTCATAGTTTTTTTTTTAAAACTATAGTCTGGCCCTCCAACGATCTGAGGGACAGTGAATTGGCCCCCTGTTTAAAAAGTTTGAGGACGCCTGTCCTAAGCTTGTATCAACCTCAACCAGCCACTGAGACCACTAATGCACCAGATCCTGGACAGGAAGGACAACCTCAGCATCCCTGCCTCCTGCCCAGCTCCTGTTAAAGGTCTTGCTGAGGGTGGTGTTATTTAGGAGTTATCTTTTATGACATGCAATCCCTCTGTTCTTCTAGGCAGTATGTTATAGCCTTGAATCAAAACAAACTGTTCAATGAGATAACAATCAAAAAGTCTGCAGAAAATAGTCATTAAAAAAATGTGTCATTTGATTTCATATTAAAAAATCATTGGGCTCATTCTAACCATCCCTTACATCAAGGTTCAAGTGTACCATTTCCTTAAAATAAAAAGAGAGAAAAAGAATACAGTCAGTTCTGGGAATATCTTGGCTACTCTGAGAAAAATCATGTGTGCTTCCCCCTTTCTAGTAAGGATTATTCAAAACTGCAGCCCAGAAGCCTGGTGCACTCTCCCCATCCTCCACGCTCTGTTCACAGCACAATGACCACTCCCGCCCTTCCTTGCTTAATCTGGAGTTCATAAGCCCATCTTCTCCAACTCTTCTTGCTTTTCCTCTATTTTCCTTATGTTTAAACCCTTGTTAGTGGTAAATTCTCAGTCTTACTCTTTTACTCGTTTCAGCAATAAAATGCATTGAGAATCCACTAGATATCAAGTATTGTGCTAAGTATCAGAGATTGTGAAAAAAAAATAATCGCAGAGTTTACAATCCAAGTGTAAAGAACTCATGATTTCTCTGTCAAAATTCCAGCTCCCAATATGTATGCTTCTGAGCCCGAGGCCCCTACAGACACTGCAAGGCATGATCACCCAGGACCTGAACAGCAAAGTAATGAAAATCCACATTCTACCCATTTGTAACCACCTGCAAAGCGGCAGATTCTGTCAAAGGCTGCTGACTTGTGAGGACATTCTAATTCGACGGCACCTTCACTCCTTCTGCTCCTTGCATGGTCTGCTTAATCAGTACTGAACCACCCCAGTTCCCGGACCAAACTCTGACTGTCAGTCCCCTACTTTGCAAATGCTGTTCCCATCCTCTGCCAACTCCCCACCTGACATGCTCCCATTTATTATTCAAGTCATTGCTTAGGGAACACCTCCTTCATGCCTATCAGCAGTTCACCTCCTTTTCTCCCTCCATCCCCAAAGTAATCCCTCCTTCTTTTGTACTGGAGTTGTATAGTGCAACAGCTTCTAGCTTGGTTTCCAAATTCAAATTGATTTGGGTTTATTTCCTGGCTCTACTACTTAGTCACTGTGTGATCTTGAAGAATCTATTTAACCTGTCTGGTTCTCAATTTCCTAATCTGCAAAAGGAGACAATAACAGTATCTATCCCATAAGATTGTTAGAATTAAATGACATGAAGAATGTGTATGACTTAGAACTGGTTCTGTTCTGATAGACAGTAGGCAATTTTACCATCAATCATAAGACACTGGGTTGTAATTATTTATTTAGGTTCACTCTAGCCCTCTAGCCTGGCAGCTCATTAAGAGTAAGAACAATGTTTTATCCATCATCACAGGCCCCATCATATAGCAAATATACCATAGTGAGTTCTGAACTAAACCTAATGTATAAAATAAGTATGTCATAATTCATTGCAATTCAATGTAATTCAAACATAAATAATTTAAACTAACTTATATGCACAACTGTGCTAACTGCCATTAGAGGTCATCCTCTTCCCAGGCTGTTTCTAAAACTTACTGTCACTTTATTGCTTGGCTTCAGTCACTCAGCAGTGATCTATCAGGTACCTGCTATGTCCCAAGCAATGCAAGAGGGAGTGGCAATACTTTGGTAAACTTTGGAAGCCCGCTTCTCCAGAAAAGAGACAGACCAATTCATACCACAGAGTCCTGCTGGGGGTCATGGTGAGACAGCACACAAAGTGCCACAAGAAACTTAGCAGAAGCAACTAAACAATTTTTGGAATCAGATACATGAAGTCCAGGTGACATTAAGAGAACATGACCTTTCAGAGGTATCCCCTTTACATGCGAAGTTTATTGTAACTGATCAACCTGCTGCCCAGAGGCACCCCTTGTCCAGAGGCACACTTTACTCTTAATAGCAAACTCTAGGGTACTCTAAAGATCAGTGCCTTAGAGTCTCAGGTAACCCTATCTTCCTTACAGCATTATTCCCAAAAGGATATTCAGCTTAATGCTACTTTATTTTGGCATATCTTTGGCACCTAGAAGTTAACAGTTAAATACAAATATACTGTACAAACCATAGAATGCTAAGGGGCATGCCAACTGGAGCCTCCTAAGCTGTCTAGAATTCACTGCAGTAAATCTTCCTGCCCGATGCAACCCCATGACCCTTCTCAAAAAGGATCAAATTTTTCTTCAAAACTCTTATTAAAACTATTCATCCACAAATCATTTTCATTATGGTCCAAAAGACCTAAATTCTGTTTGCATGTAAACTGTGGTTTATGTACAAAGCAGCCTGAGATAACCTCTATGTTCTTTTATTAATAAAACATGTATTAGACATCTACTGAGGTACCATGATTATCATCACTGGTAGAAAGGTTATCATATCTTAACTTTTTTCTTAATTATTATACAGTCAGTTTTCCCATATCCGTAAATTTGTTTATATAGTGAAGTAATTTGAGAGAGAGGGTGAAAACACTAAGAATGCAAAAGTCAACAGAATCACTCATCAGAGTTTTAAATGGCTTCTGATTATAACTTCCAAGGTGTGTGGCAGGGACTCCTTCCTTTGAGCATCACACTGGGGCAGTTCTCTTTAATTCATAACTTTTCCCTTGCATATGACCTATAGTACTTTATCCCTCCTATCACCAATAGACTATGATTCTAGGTAGTGAGTCTGAATAAACTGGTAAAGTTCAGCACTTTGGTTCTCAAGCCCAACAGAGTTTGGACTCTGGCTCTACCATTCCCTAGCTATGTGATCTTGGGGCAAGTTACTTCTCTGGACCTAGTTCCCTCATCTAAATAGAGTTGTTATAAAGATTGTATAACATAACATATATAGAAAGCTTAGATAGTTGTAATAATCAAGCATTTCTCTAAGTGCATTAATTCATTTAGCCCTTGAAAGCTACTCATCCCATAGGGCATTTAGGAATACATATTAGGTCACTGTTTTACTGGGAATCCATGCCTCCCCATCATGCCATATTCTATCTTTCTCAAGTCACAAATATAAGGCCAGCTTTCTTACCAAGGCCAGCCTTGAGGTAGTACTGACCCCAGGCATCAACCCTCAAACCCTTCCGCATAGCACCTTTAACACCCTCTGTGTGGCTGTTTCCCTGAGATAAATAGGCAGCCTGCAGCACTTTGCACTAGCTGCAAACATGTCTCTGCTTTTAGCCCAGCAGAGCTGGCTTTGCTGACTTTAAGGACATGGTGCACAGCACAGCTCTTTAGTTTCCAAATGAATGAAAATGACATACTGAAAGCAAAGCAGGCCACAGCATCTAGCCGAGAACAACAATGACTCACAGGAAAGACAAAGTCTGAGTAAGCACCAACGAAAGGCCACTCTTCCCTTCATTAACATCACTTGGAAAAATATGGTCTCACCATGGAACAACCAAAAACATATGGACAGAAATCTCCCAGGCTTTTGAGGATAGTCTAATTTCCATCTGGTTTATAAATTTCCTAACTTCTAAGTCAACTTTAATAGGAGTTGGGGAGAATATTACAGGGACCACAGATTAAGAAATTTTTATATACAGCATGCACCTACCTGCATCACGACTAGCATTGCTAATCAATTGTGAAATGACTATTAGATAGCTTTGATAGGAGAGCTTCTTATTGCAGTCTAAATACTGGACCACGAAAATATTCCACTGGCCACAAAAGAGATTGAAGCTTCTTTACTATCACTGTATTTTGTCAGAGGTATGGACAGAAACCTAAAATAATAACAAGAGATAAAAAATAAACTACTTAGTGTGCTACTCCTTTCTTGTTTAATATATTTATTATACATTTTTTAATGCTACTTTATTTTGGTATATCTTAATTCTAAAAATACCTTATAACATATAAGCTTTTCTTCCTGTCTAGTCATTATTTTTATGGCTGATTACTCAATATATTAACAATTATATGCGTGCAGCAAAAAATATGCCTTGATTTTAGTGCCAGGAAATGTTAAAATTTTGAACAAAAAATACTATTTATATGACGTTTCTCAGAAAAAAAAATTAGGTAAAAGAGTCTAATGAATCAGTGCCATCTTTACTTTCTTGAGGACTTCTCATGAATGGAGAGCTAAAAAAGGAAATGTCTAGGATATTAAGAGTACTGTCCCAAAATATCTGGTATTAACTAAATAAAAGGTTTATTAACCCAAATCAAACATTCCTAGAAGACTAATATATATATTTAGTGGTTTTGGCTCCTTGGCATCTAACCCCTGTGCTATGCCTGAGAAAACTGATGAAGCAGAACCTACCTCCTGCTTTATAAGCTGAACATACTAGGTACTAGCTTGCCTGGCCTCACTTGCAGCTAGGATGCTAGCACGTGGCCTTGAGTTCTCTTACTGTAGGCACTCACCTCAGCTTTTGAATCCAGAGCTAATGACTAAGAAGGAAGAACTTGATGGACTCCATTCTGGCAACAGTGCTAGCAGGAGGGGACAGAAACTATATCCATTTTGCAGAGGCAACAGCCATAGTGATTTTGAGGCCATCTCCAGTGCCAGCATCAGGCTGGAGGTAAGGTAAGCGGATGTATCTGTGACCATCAGTAGAGGCGCTGGTATCTTCGTGGAATTCTCTGTCCCATGACATTGCACAAAGTGCCTAGCTCTATAGGCTTCAGGCCTGGGTCTTCAGCACTTCTAGAAATTGTCAGATATCCAGTTCTCTGAAATGATTTGTATGAGTCTATTGTAGGAGACTAGAATCCTCATTATTTCATTGTATTTACTTTTTAAAATATTGAACATGTTATTCCAGCTGTATATTATAACGTGAAAAAAATTAGGCGGTTTCTTCTAGGTTAAGAAAGAAGAGGACACAGACACAGAAGGTTTGCAATCAATAGCAAGGCAATTGTCAGTCTTGCTATTGCAAAACAGTTGATGTCAGTTTGGAGAATTCTCGCTCTGAATTCCAGAATGTACTTTCCAAGAGGCAATGACTGAGTACTGACAAGCAATGTACATTAGCATTTAACCGCTCCTTCTTGCCCCTCAGTTCTCAGACCATATCCTACTGTGGTTCCCAGCCTGCCCTTCCCCCCACCCTGGCTAGTCCACACAGGGAGTAACTCCCCTCCACTGAGAATGTTGTGAATATTCTAGGTCAACCTCCTTGTTCCATTGGACTTACCCTCATGTTATTCATTCATTGCCCATTTTCTTGTCAGAATTCCTTAGCACAATTTTCTGCTTCTTTACGGGGATACTTAACAATGTGTTATATACAACTCACTGCTAAGAGAGTATATTTGAAATGTTCTCACCTGTAAAAAAAAAATACATGAGGTAAAACACACGTTATTTATTATTAAAAAAAAAACACACACACGTTATTTTAGTTTGATTTAATCATTCCACAATGTATACATCTATCAAAAGATCACATTGTACACTATAAATACATACTATAAAATGTCTGTCAATAAAAAGAATAATTAATCATTATTTTTAAAAGAGGAGGCTTGATTAATTTACTCTATTTCATCCTAATTCTTAGGAAATAAAAATCATAGCATAAACTGTGCATGTGCAAACTGTTCTTGCAGGAATTGGCCCGTATGATCTCTCGCTAGCATTAAGGAATTCTTTGTTTATACCTCTCATAGAAGAGAAAACCTTTTGTGAGAATATATCTGTCCTATTTGCAGAGAATAATACTTTAAGCAGTATCTTAATGAAGGATTCCACAATTAACTTAACAATTCAAATGAAACTGTCTCTCATACTAAGCAGGAAGATTATTCAAGACCTGGATGATTCAGGATGGTTATGATTTACAAGCGTGTGTTCAAGGCAAACACCAGAGACATTATGAGCATATATCCACTTAATAAAGGAGAAGCCAGGCATTAAAGAAATTCACTTGCTCAAAACACACAGCTGGTTCCTTGTGGAACTGGATTATTGGGACTCAAAACTTGGTATTCAACTTCCTACGTCATGCTTTTCCTCAACATAACTGTATCTCTCAACTGTAAGGGTCTATCATGACACCTGCCCACATCCATAGCCCAGAGTCATTTTTAAAAGAAACTGCTACAACTCGAGGCCTGCTGAGACAACAAGGTGGCCAGCCCTGGCAGTTGGGTCACACCCTTCCCTAGCCCCCACCTACTGAACAACAGTGACCCCAAAGGAAGCTGATCCACAGATGGGTCTGCAGCCTGGGAGGTGGCCTGGCACAAAAAGTTTTGACTCAATGGGAGTGATCTGAGTCAACCAGATTCTAGGCAAGTCTTGTTCATTTTAACCAACAGATGCCGATTGACTCAGCCTTTCTAGAGATAGTGGTTGTGCACATTATTCTGATTAACTGCATACAATAACCCTGCTCAACTTTCGATTTCATCATTTTTATGTACATAGGTCCTAACAGAATAAGATATCACAGATTGGAAGCTTTCAATCTCCTTGACCTCTGATGAGCACTTCTCTCCTGAAATACTCATTCCTTGGATTTCACGGCCCCACACAACATTGGTCCTTTCTACTTTTTGATGCTTCCTCTTCTATGTGCTAGACAGTATTTTGAGTGCTTTATATAAATAATCTCATTTAAGGCTCACAACAATTCCATAAGGCAAACACTATTAGTATCCCTATTTTGCAGAATAAAATGGGTTAAGGAATTCTACAAGCGTAATGGGAGGAGAGAAGGAAAAAGGATAGATGAGAGATATATTTGGAAGACAATCAACAAGCCCGGCTGCTAGATTAGGTGTGGACAAGAGGAAACAGAAGAATTAAGGAGGATACTTAACAAGGTGAACTGTGCTGCCAGTTGTCACTCTAATTAGATACCCAGAAGCATCTCAAAGCACCTCATGTCTAAAACTGAATTTAACATTTTTTTATAAGACCTGCTCCTATTTTTAATATTTCTTAAATATTTTCTTTTTCGAAGGCTGTCATCACCCCTTTTGTTAAGGGATGATGCATCCATCCCTGTTATGCAAATGAGAGAAGCAGTTAAAACTATAGTAAAGATCCTTCTAAGTACACAAATTGTATTCTCTGACTTATTCATTTATTTAATAGACTTTTATCTCTCCTGTTTATCCAAAAGCATCTCAGGAGCAGAGCTTGATCTGTAATTTGAGTTAACATTTATGGAGCACTTTCCGAAGGTCAAGGCTTGTGCGAAGCCCTCTGGCTGCATCGCCTGTGTAATTTTCCCAACAGCCTATGGGGCATAGTAGTTAAGAGCAGGGCTGAGGTTGGATGCCATCTGTAGTCCTAGAACTTTAGGAGGCTGAGGTGGGAGGATTGCTTGAGGCCAGGAGTTCAAGACCAGACTGAACAGAAGCAAGGCCCCATTTTTACAAAGAATAGATAAATTAGCTAGATATGATGGCTGGTGGCCTATAGTCCAAGCTACTCAGTTGGCTAAGGCAGGAGGATTGCTTAAGCCCAAGTTAGTGGTTGCACTGAGCTATGATGATATCATTGCACTCTAGCCTGGATGACAGTATGAGACCCTGCCTCAAAAAAAAAAAGAGCAGGGGTTAAACTGCCTGACTTCAAATCCCAGCTCTGTCATAGGATTTGAGGGTAGAAACTCATCTTTTCTGTGCCTTGGTTATGACATGAGACTTGAGAGCTTACAGGAAAGACATGTAACCCAGATAAATGAGATCAAAGAAGGCTTTCCAGAATGGAGTGAAATGCTGTGCTAAATCTTTGTTCATAAATCTACCAGGGGAAAGGTGTTGCAGACAAAGAGAGCAGCCTTTATGAAGGCCCAGAAGAAAACCAAAGCATAGAATCTTTTGATATCTGCCAGTGCAATTTATCAAGAGCAGGAAAGGATCACAAACTCAAACTCCTACAAGTGGTAGGTCTGGGAAGTAAGTGAGGCTGACCAGGGCAAAAGAATAGGAAGACATGAGGTTCAGGGCAAACTGGTAAGCCTGTGACCCACCTGAAGGGGCTGCCTCTACTGGAGTCAACCTCCTTCCCTCCCTCTCGTAAGCCCTATTCACTGCGTGTACTGTCTGGATGCTCCACCTGGAAATTGCTTTGTGTGGTTGGCTCCTGAACATCATTTTAGCACAAATGGGCCTTCTCTAATCACTGCCTACTTGCTTAGCCCTAGACCTGCCAGTACTCCACTCCAATTTATTTCTTCAGAGCACTCACTATTATGTGAAATTATTTGGTTCATTTGTTTATGGGTATATTTTGTGTCTTTGCTTAATTGTATATTGGGCATATAACCTAAGCTCAATCAGAGCAGAAAACTTTTCCAGCACCAATGACAATGGCTGACAAACAATAGAAGCCTCATTTCTTCATTTTGAAGAAATAAGTGAGAGCTTCAGATACAGATTTGGCAACCCTGGGAATATAGGTAGTAGCTAATGACACAGGGATGGATGAGAAAGCTCAGGGCATGTACAGGGAGCCAAAAGATAATGGGTCCAAGAGAAATTCTTTGTAGGCATAGATGTAAGAAGAAAAATCCCAGAGATTGATCAGACGTAAGGGTGGAATCAGGAAAGAAGTGGCATCACAGAAGCCAAAGGAAAGCGGAGTCCACAGTGTAAATCAAAACTTAATCAGCGAATCTGCTTCCATCTGGTTATGACGTGCACCAGACACCTGAACAGCCTGTCTGGGTTTCTGCGATAATGACCCATAGGCATGTCACGTCTCTTCTCTTTTTACCTTATTCAAATAAACTATCCTACATTCTCACCTCTGATAAATTTCTATTCATATACTATAATTTTTCTCTTTTATAAAATTATTTCTTTATTAACAAGATAGAACCTGTCATTCTTATATTCTGATCCTGATCTTGTTCCTTGGGCTCTCAAAATTTTGGTAGTGTCATGAGCCTATAGTTTCCCCAGTGTTAAGTAAAGGTTGAAGCCGTTAATGTCCTATCTGGCCTCCTTCTCGTTCTCTTAATCTCTCTCTCTCTCTTTGAAAAAATGTATTAAAATTATAATACACAAGTCAGATCTTCTGCAATTATAAGAGGTGCTCAAACATGACTTGCATCCATCTTTTGTTATCAGTATATTTCAAGTATTACAATTTTAATACAGATTTTTTTCTTTCTTAAAATGTGTATACATTGTTTTGGCACTGTCCAATGTATGTAAATCAGGGCTAAAAAAAAACTTCAAGGTTATGCTATCAAGGATAAGGAGATGAACAATGGGCAGAATGTAGATAAATGGAAGATAAATGTGATATTTTGACAGGGTGTTAAGGGATGGCTTATCTACTAAGGTGACATTTGAGCAGAAATCTAAAGGACGTTAGGGAGAAAGCCTGGTAGATATTTGGGAAAGAAGGTTCTAGAGACAGAGATAGTAAGAGTAAAAATTAGGAAGTCATGGTGCAGCCACAAAGTGCCTGCCATGTCGCAGGTGCTCAGTAAACATTTGCTGGACGAATGCGCCCAAGGTGGACAGATAATTATTTTGAGAATGAGTGCTGAGGACTCATGCCTCATGACTCATGAGGGGCCCCACATGACTGAGTGAGCCCCTAACTCAAGGCAGGTTTGACATTTGATTATATTTAATTTAGTGTCTTCTCTAGATTTTCCCCCAATATATCTTATCTTTCCAAGAAAATATTTAGTTTATTTAAGGCATGAGTCATGTCTTTATTTTATTTTATTCTATTTTTTTGAAACAGAGTGTCACTATGTTGGCCTCAGTAGAGTACTCTGGCATCACAGCTCACAGCAACCTCAAACTCTTGGGCTTACGCAATTATCTTGCCTCAGCCTCCCAAGTAGTTGAGACCGCAGGCACCCACCACAACACCTGGTTATTTTTTGTTGTTGTTGTTGCAGTTGTCATTGTTGTTTAGCCGACCCAGCCTGGGTTCCAACCCACCAGCCTCGGTGCATGTGGCCAGTCCCACTGTGCCACATGTCTTTTATTTTGTGATTCTGAGTCCAGTTCTGGCACCGAACACACACTTGTTTAATAAAATCAAGAAAGATAGTGGAATTATAGGTTGAGAATGAAAGAGAATGCAAAATTCTAAGGTTAGTTGGTTATCTCTGGGTGATGGGGTTAGAAATGATTTAGTGTTGAAACTCTATGTACCTTAAAAACTTCTATAGTGAGCATGTATTACTATTATAACTTAAAATATCAGAATACTAAAAGGTACTAGATGTTAAAAGCCAGTGAAATCTGCCTCCAAAAGATCCGTACAGATGAAGCACTTCAGCCTCAATTTCATTGTCGTTCGGCTATATATAACAGGGTCTTGAAAAATGTCAGCTCCTGCTTTTGTACATGAAGAGCGAAGCACAATGAAGTACGGTAGAACCTTCCTAGGTGACCACTTCCCTGCACTTACCACCTCCTTAACTTAACCTAATTTTTTATAGGCCAGACATGCACCACACGTACGTTCCAGTGCAGTAGGCCTAGTTCTTTATGTTGGCCCCCTACATATGTTGACCGGTTTGTTACAGTCCCTTGGGTGGTCAATTTACAAAGATTCTACTGTAATTGTATAGACCTTATCCTACCAACACTCTAAACTGCTCTCGCACGCACGTTTTAGCAATGTAAACCACAGAAGCACTGGTAATACATTTCATTGGGACAGTGTCTTCTTGTAAACATGTTGTCCTTGGCAAAGCTTACCGAACACTTAACTGCCTCTTGTAGTTATCCAAAATAAAACAAGTTCCTGAATTTCTCTGGCAAGATCTTCATTAGGAAAAAGGGACTGCCAAAGACAGATAATGCTCACTTTTAAAAATAGATGCTTGTAAGAATGAGTTGGAAGGCCTAGCCTTTTTCAATAAACCTTCAGGGTTTCGTGTATGAAACTCAAAAACTAGAGGAAGTCACATAAACTGGAGAAAGATTCCAGGAGATCACTGCTATCTTTTCAAATTAAAGTAAGTTTTTTGACCACAACGAAGGAACTCAAGAAACAGGAATAGGTGAATGGTTCTATTACATGTTGAAGTATGGCCTGACTCACCTCTGCCTATATGTTTAAACTTGTGAGCTCTAGACTGACTACAGAAGAGAAAAAGCAAAAGACAAATAGCTCTGCTAAGATCAGAGCTCACCTCTGCTGAATCCCTGAATGTGATCTATGATTTACCAAACCAATTCAAAGCCATCAGATGGCTCTGTCCTATTTATCTCTTTAGCTTCAATCATGTCCCACTTAGGTGTGTGGTACCTGCTTATGGGACTAATAAAGGCTTAACATTGTCCTGGCTGGACTTTTCATTTCTGACTCCTTCTGAATGTTCTTTGGATGAATATTTCCTGGAATTTCAGTGTTCAAACAAAAATAGTGACAGTCTGAATTTTCCATTGACTTCCTCTCTAAAGTTGAAAGTACTCACTGTCTAGAACCACATAGATTGGTTGTCTCCCCTATACCCCTCTGCACTTAGTCACTAAGCCTACTTACCTCCCCCCACACTCAACTCTGAAGCCAAGCTAGCCCCTACCAAGTCAAGGTGACTTGATCCACCCAACCTCCCCAGGAAGGCAGTATAGTGACTCAGCAGCAAACCTGCTCTGCTGATAATCCTGTTCTTCCTATAAACTATAGCCCTAATTATGAGGCTCTCTCTTCTATTTTATTGCTGTGCTATTTGTTGTTTGTTTGTTTATGAAATTATTTTAATTTGTTTACTAGTCAGTTGCTTGTATTTTTTTTTTCTTTTTTTAATCAAGCCCCTGTCACCTTTTTCTAGTTCAGTAGTTGGCTCCTTGACTTATTCCCCCACCCATATTTTTCTAGTTTCCAAGTTCCTTTGAGATTTGAAATCTACCTTGCCCAATACGTCAGAGATTGGAAACCTGATCATAGTTCCCAAGGCCATGTCTTTACTACCTTCTGACAGATTAATACCTCAGTAAGCAGACACAGAATGGCGAGTCACTGGGGTTCCAGCTGTCTGTAGTCAAGCTGAATGCCTTTTGCAGGCAAGGTGAAAAAAAACTGAGGACATTGCAGAGAACAAGACACAGCTCCTGGCTTCATGGAGCTTACATGCTGGCAAGACAAAAAATAGAACAAATAAGCACAAAGCTTCCAGGTGGTGAGTACTATGAACAAACTGCATGTTCTGTGCTAACCTTCTGGGATGCCTCCGCTTAAGTGCACTTCCTCTTGTGTCTGCCACTGAGAACATCCCTCAATGTTCCCCTTGGGTCAAGTAGTTCCCATAAAAACTTCTCACAGAATCAGAGTTTATAGCTTTTGACAATTTAGTTGTAAAAACAATGACTAATCCCAGTAATGCCACTGGGAATCCTTGAGCAATGAACGGATCTCCCCTTTCACATGACCATAGAAATCTTTCCCTTCACTGGGAAGCCCCAGACCCCACACGTGCAACTCACAGGGCTCCCTGAACTTCCTCTTCCTTGTGACGGTGGACCACGCACACATCACCAATAGATATAGTTTTTTCTAAAAATATTTTTGAATAGCTAATTCAAGTACCCAATTTAAAATTTAAAAGCTATGTATGAAAGGGTATAGAGTAAAAAGTGAAATTACCCCATTTCTCCCCAATTATCCTGCTGTCCTGCCCAGAGACAGCCAGTGTGACCAGTTTCTTGTGTGTTCATCAGAGATATCACATGCATTCATAGGCAAACACTGAGATTTTCTCCCACACAAATGGGAGCATACCATGTGCACTGTTCATCACCTTCCCTTTTCAATAAGCAATGTATCTTGAAGTTTATTCTATACACACAAAAAGCCACTCTATTTTCTTTGAAAGGTGACTGTCACTCCAATGTATAGACATAATTTATTTAAACAGTCCTCTATTAATGGACATTTAGGTTGATTCTATTATTTTTTGCCTTTGCAAATAATGCTGCAATTAACATTCTTATGATAGAATTTTTGCATAAAAGATGCACCCTAACCTGAAAATTCCACAACTGTGTCCAACTATCTCAATTTTGTACATTTAGAATTCAATATACCAATTTTCTTTTAAAACAACAGACACTGATAGGGCACATGACTGCATGGCACTAGCATGTTGGAAACCTCCCCACTCTGTCCTCTCCCACAAGCGCAGGGAGGGGAAAAGAAGAGTCACGCTGCTGGCAAGGAATTTTGTGGTTACCCATCAAAAGAAAGAAGCTCTGATATTGGTCAACAGCACGTATCTCATGCCTTCTGGTTTCCTTTCCTAAGCACTTAGTGTTAAATAGGAACTCCAGCCAATAACGGAAGCTCACGGGCAAGCATATACTTCATCACTCAGCGTCTGTCTCCCATACAGCATGTGCTTGGTAAATGGTTGAGTCATGATGATAAATGAAGCTTAATGTTTCATAGGTTGTTGGAATTAACACTTTTTCTCGAAAAGACATAAAAGAAACTGGGTTAAGCATCCCAGCAGCAACCCGGCTGTGTGTGTGTGAAACTCCTCAAATGCTGGTCAAAGAGCTGGAGATGAAGGTGCCACAGTGGACTGCTGACATCGTTCAACTAAGGTAAGTGTCCTGGCAGAGATGGTAGGGGCATGAGGCATGGGAGTTGGAGAAATGACCCTCTAGTAGTTATTTCCAGTGAGAAATCTCTCAAGGGCACCCCTAGGAAACCTCTGCTTGGAACTGGTTGCCAGGGGTGTGTGTGTGTGTGTGTGCACGCCAGTTTTGAGCCAGACCTTTTGAAGTCTTTGAAGTTCTTAGATAAGGTGGGTGGGTTTAAGGCAGCCATGATGGGATGTGATAGGCATCTGAATGGCCACCTTTTTAAGGATCAAATGTGAATCTAGTAGTGTGGTAGTCTACCTGGAAGCCAGAGCGTAGGACGCAGAATTGATGCCCTCCCAACCATTCTCCCCTTATCTGTTCTTTCTAAAGCATTTGCTTTTAAATAGTGAGGCTATCCCCAGATTTTGCCTGCTATGGAGACACAGCTGCATAAGTGCTCTAATCATGTACAATTCAAAGTCCCAAGTCAAGGTTCAGACTTAATTTTAGAACTAAAATGGGACTTTAGCTATTCAGAATCAACAGAAATGCCTGTTTGAAGCTTTCCTATCAGACATGCAGAATTTGATGCTCAATTTCATCATTTGCAAAATGAAAAGTGGGGTCACATTAAGTGATCTTTAAATTTCCTTTCATCATCCTAACATTCTCTGAACCCATAAAAATTCTTCCCTATATTTTCCCTCATTCTCTCTTTAGGTAAATATAATTTGGGGTAAAGAAAGAGACACGAGGGGATTTCTCCAATACCTATTCAACTCAGAGTCACAGAAACATTTTACTTTTATTTGAAATTTCCTTTCAATTGTGATTTACTAAAGGCGAACAACAGCCATGTTGGGTTATTGCTATAATAGTCAACAATAGTCAATAATTATTATAAATAAGTCAACTTAAAGTTTTAATAATGTTCTCTCAATAGCAGAGTATGAATTAACCCTCTATCTACGTTTTTGAGATACTATAAAACATTTTCACATGCATATTATATGTATTTTCAAATACATGTCTAAAAACAAACTGTTCTGGACATTTTTAAAAAACTAGTTTTTCTAACCATATACTGCCCCTTTTCTGTTGGTAATACTTATTAGGTCATTTTAGACTTCTCCCTTTTCTTATGGGCGTCTCCGCCAAGTACACTCGCTCACTCACTCACGGAGCCTTTGTGATTCGTACGTCAGTCTCGCCCTAACCCATTGCTTCCTTTCCTCTCTCACTATCCATGCAGTGTCAGGTCAGTTCTGCTATGTCGGCCTCCAGACTTGTTTCCCTCCCATTTCCAAACCATCCAATAGCCATCAGAGTAAGGTATTCCTATAACGGGATATTCTTCACATTACCTCACAGATTCCCCACTGGACATAGACTACATGGCAAAGCCTTCTCTCTCTCTCCTTCCCTCACTTATTTTGCAATTCTCAGAAATTTTGTCCTTCTTTTCCTTTCCAGCTCTTTCTTACCCCTATGCCCCAAATTTCCCTGGCACTATATTTTTGTTTATACGGTCAGTTCCACAGATATTCCCTTCTTTTTCCTCTCCATTCATCAAAACACTATTCACCCATCACAATCCAACTCAAATTCCTCCCATTTTTGAAACCCAGATTCATCTTCTATGTAAGTCTTCCCATCTACTTCAACCTAACATGATTCTTCTGTCTTCTGATACCTTATGGCATTTATTACCCATGACACATATTTGAAACTTAAAAATTATCTCATCTTCATTTTCTGTTAACTTTTATGTGTTTTTATCTTCCTAAATAAATAGTAAAATAATGAGGGCAGTTACTGTATCTTATTCACATAATGAGTCTTAATTCTACAGTCAAATTACCTGCAGTTTAGTCCTTGAACTTTTATTTATTTACCGTAATCATGGTCTTAGTTTTCTCGTCTCTGAAAAGGAAATAATGATAAGTATTCCCTTATAAGGGTTTTGTGGGCATTATATGAGATAACACATGCAAAATGTTTAGAATAGCATCTGGAACATGGTGAGCATTCATTAAATGTTAACTATTACGACTATTACTCATCTCTTGTACCCCAATCCTTAACTATGCTTTATTGATATTGAATGGAATTCAGCTGAGTCAATTGTGGAACACAAGCGTTAGACTGTGTGGGCCTGTATTGTGGAGTGGGGGAACTTCTTGCCATCCCTAAAATCATGCCACAGATGCTGTCACATTGTCACCAACTAACCAGCCTCTTACTAAGTCCCTGGTAAGTCTCTTGGAGATCTTAAGATTAAGGAACTCTAATTATGTTCCAGAGACTTCTGAGCGTTTGGTCCAGTGTACAATGTTTGTTTTTCCAGCCCCCACCCTTCTTACCAAAAAAATGTGACCCTGCTACAGAGAGCAGGTTACCAGTCTTCCAAAGGGTCTTCAAGGTGGTTCTAAAAAATGTAGATCAGAGAAGTCAGCCTACTTGCCCACAATTTTATTTACTAGGCTCCAAGACTGGCCTACTGAAGTGGAAAAAAGGCTCAGCGAGATACTCTTTTATCTCTAGGGAAATCAGGTAGCCCACGGGCACCAGCCAATAAGATGCTCTCAGCTGGGACCCCATTCATCCTCCATAGCTAAAGAGCAACAGACGCTGGCCAAAGAGGTGGGCACGTCCATGCTGCTCAGCTCAACCATACTGGCGTATTGGTAGTGAATATTAACCTGGAATTTATAAAGTTTTAGCCCTAATAAGTAGTCCGAGCAAATGAGAGATCCACGCTTAAATTATACATATGCCCTATTGAAAAATAACTCAAAGTAGCAAGACAAAATTCTGTTAAAGGTGAAAATGTGTTCAAAGGTATGAACCGCGGTCCAGTGAAACAAATAGGTGCTTTGGATGCAACAGGTCCAGATTCTTCATATCCAAGTCGTGTAACAGCAGGTAAATTTTAACCTCTGTTTTCTGATGGATAAAGGGAATTATAATACCCAGCTCACATGGCTGCAGTGACAATTAAATGGGATAGTACGTTTAAAGCAGGCTACCTGGTCCGTGGAACATGGCAGGGGCACAGTCATGAAGTGTCCTTCCCTGGCGCTCCAAAAGCAGACTGATTCCACAGGCAGGCGAACAAGGAAGGGTGTTTGTACCTTTCAGAATGTTGACTTCGACCGCGCTGGATGTGGTACAGTTCACAGAAGTAGAAAGGCTCCCTGCTTTAGCGCTCGGGCGCCCACCTCAGTGTAGAGAGGGCTTTTCCCTCCCCATCTGAAAGCAATCCTGATTTATCTGGGCTCTAACCTCAACTTCGACAAGATTGCCATTTCCAACAAGACCAATTTCCTTGATGAAAGAAGTCCCTCTCCTGGGTAAAATCCCGACAGCTTCATTTGTTTAAATTCTCTTATTGGTCTTGCTAATGCAGGGTGTGGTTTTTCCTCATTACGGAATATTGATAATAAGCAAACAAGCCCGGGAAACCTGCCCTAAGAAGGCGGCCCGTGGATATCCTTGACTGCCCGGGACACCAGCGGTGTCATGCGGGGTGGAGAATGTGTCCCCGAGCTGAGAGGAGGCGCCCCCTGGGCGGGCCGGCGGAGAGGCCCGGGGAGGTCGGGACCCCCGGGTGGGGCCGGGGACGAGAAGGGGCGGCGGGGCGGGGGCGCGGGCCGCGGGCAGCCCCTGCGGCCGGGTTGCGTCCGACAGGTTCCTGCAGCTCCCCTCACCCCTCTCCACGCCTCCCGGGTTTTCCCCTTGGCTCGGGGTTTCCTGTTTCAGTTCTCGGCGGTCTCCAGCAGCAGGTGCTGGTTTGCCAACCTCGGCTCCAGAGGCGGCGGCGGCGAAGGAAAAGCGGGGAGGGGAGGGGCGGCGGCGGCTGCAGCGGCGGCGGCGGGCGGCCGGGAGCGAGGCGGCGGCGGCACAGCCGGGTTCGCTCTCGCCCGCGGAGGAGCGGCGCGCCCGGCCGGGCGGGCGGCCGGCATGGGGGAGCCTCCCGCTCGCCCCACACCCTAGCGGCGGCCGCGGCGGCCCAGGGCTGAGGCGGGAGGCGGCCGCCTGCCGGAGGGCCCCGGGGCATGTCGTGATGGCTGCTGAGAAGAGAATGCAAGTAGGTTGAGCGGCGCGGCCGGCGCCGGGGGTGTGAGCCGCGCCGCGGGGAGGGCGCGCGGCGGCGGGCGCGGCTCGGCGCGGGGAGGGCCGAGGTGGCCGCTGTCGCCGCGGGCCCCGCCGCCCGCTCGCCCCTTCCTCGCGGGCTCGGCCATGCCGGGTAGCGGCCCCCAGGTTTGTGCTCGGGAAGCGGGCGGGGGCGCCGACGGCGGCCAGGGTGGTCCCGAGGGGGCCGGGAGCGGGGAGGGCCGCGGGGCGGCGCCGGGCGCCGGGCGGGGGGACCCGGGGCCGGGGCAGCCGGGCCGGGGAGCTTCAGGCCCAGGCGGGTCGGGCTGCGGAGGTCGAGTCGCCGAGCGCCCGCCGCTCAGGTGGGGCCGAGCGGGGAGCTCGGCGCATCCTCCCCGCGGGGACTTCGGGCGAGGTGAGGCCGGTGTCCCCGGCCCGCGGCCTAGGGCACTGGTCCCCTCCCGGCCGCCCGGGGGCACGGACGCCGAACATGGAGGCGGGCGCGGGCGCCGGCCGCGGAAACGGACCCGCAGCTCCGCTCCTGGACTCGGCCGGGCGTCACTCGACACCTCCGACCCAGCCCCGGCCACCGCTCGGGGTCCGTCCCTGCAGCCGGACCGCCGCCGCTCCCAGGCCGGTCTCAACGAAAGCTTCTCACCCCGCTCTTTCTCTCCCTCCCGCCCGCTCCATCCAGCGCAGATCCCTTCTCCGGGCTGCGTTCGTTTTAGCTCAGCCAGTTCTCGTTTTAACTCCCTACAAAGGGATGTTACAAACACAACTTGGAGAAATGAATCCCACTCTTCTACCCGAAATGGGCTCGTTTTCACCCCTTGAAGTCCTTCAGAGCAGCCTCAGCATCCAAGTATTGATTACTCTAACTGGGTTTCTTGCCCTTTGGTTATCACTTAACGGACCTGGTTTGTGCTGTGTTTTGTGATAAAGAGATGAAATACTAATCCAAATGCAGGGAGAATTTTCCTATTGGTTGCAATAGGTGCTGGAGTATCCCAGGTCCGTCAGGCACTTATTGATTAATTTTTTTTTTGTTTTTAGCATCTTAGCATAGATGCTAATACTTGGAGCTAAGTATTGTATATTTGGAAATTTGGGAGTTTTTTGTTCTTCACTTATTTCCTCATTAAGCTTTTCATTTTTTAATGCATATTATATACAGGAAGGGGGGGATATGCCTTACACACTTTTTTTTTTTTTTGCTTTCCAAGAACCACAATAAGTCATGAACAGTTTTTTACTTTTATCTTAATATATTTAGGATTTAGAGGGTATGGCTTCTATTTATTTAATCACATGCACATATAATTAATTTTAGTAGCACCTTCTTAACTTCACTATTCTCTGGTGTTTGAATATATGATAGTTTGCATCAGACATTTGTGAATTTAGTCTGTGACAAGCCCAGGAAGATGCCCGTTTAAGACTTGACCCCTTGTTCACTTGTTTTCTCCCAAGTTTGCTTGCTCATTTTGTTACCTAAGTACATGTACTTAAAAGTACCATGAAAAATGTCAGAATAGTCTATGGACTATGTAGCCATAATTCAGATTGTTTGAATATTTTTACTTGAAAGAATGTGTTTTACTTTCAAAAATACTAAAACATAACTAAAGCAAAATGAACTTTTAAATAAAACAGCAACAAAGTGCTATTTTTTAACCTCTACTTAATAATGAAAGTCTAATGGAACTATTTAGTATAATAGGAAATACTAAGGGATAGCAAACAGACACTTTGAATGTTTCTATCCTGATGGGAGTTTTTATTAGTCATTTCCTTTTCCAAAATTCTTGTTTTAATTACCAGACTAATAAAAATGTCCTGTTTTATATTACAGACTTGTCTAAAGCTATGCTTTCATGGGTACAGCTGCAAAATTGGACCCCAAATGGTTAATAGAAATTAAGTCTTTAAAGTATTTTTCTTATTCTACAACTGGGTTACCTTGCCTTCATTCTCTCAGACTGCTCTGGTTTAATTTTAATTACTACAGCAAATGTGAAAGTGTTGTCATTTTATACCTTCTCAGTGTTTTTCATGGCTTTTGCACATAAACTCTGAAGAATTCTTTCATTTTGATTTGATAGCATTTTATTAAACAGTGAGTAAGTAGGGAACTTTTTGATCTTTTTAGGCTTGGAATTATAGGATTATAAACTAACCTGCAGCTGTTGCTCATTTGAAACTTACATACCCTCAGCAAATAATTATTTATAATAACCTAGGTGTTTTCTCTGACCCCTGATCTCTAAAAGGATACATTGTGAACAGAAAGACTGTGATGTTAAGTGGAATAGTACTAAGTGCCATGGGTGAAATGAGAAATTCAGGTATTTGGGGATGGCTTCAAAGGTAGGCTGCAAGTCAGTAGAGCTGGTTGGGAGTCATCTCCAAATGAGTGTAGTTAGTCACGGAACCCTGGCAGGACAGCAGGGGATGGGTGGTCCAGTGTCTGGGGCATGTGGCAGATGATAGTAGTAGCTAATTAAGGTGACAAGTAGAGTTTTGGAGTACAGGTTTTATTAGAAATATTCAGTAAGTAACATGGCCAGTGAATAATAAAAGTTAATTCGGTCAGGATTCCAAATTTAAACTGAAAATATTGAAATTCTGAGATTTGATCTCAAATCTACCAAATGTTTTAGAAAAGCTTTGTGTGTTTTCAGTGCTAATATGCCTCGTGGACCTACAACACACAAACTGTTACACCCTCACAAAGTTAAAAGTTAACTTTTTAGAAAGTTAAAAAGTTAAGATTCACCAGAACATACATTATGATTGTTGCCTCTGTTCCACAATTAACCCTTCAGGAAAATGGTGAACAATTGAGAATGTGATTTAAAGAAAAAAAGATCTATTTCATCCCAGCATATAGCTTCAATTTCTTGGTGACTCAAGATTAAAATAAAAAATGAAAACTTTATAGAATTGTTATGCAAATTAAATGGGTGACACTTAGTAACTTTTGGTGCCTCAACACCACAAAGATAACCTTCAGATCTGTGATGTAGAAAGATCAGTTCCCATTGCTTTGTTTTTTATCACAGACATAATATAGCTATTATGTAGGTGCCTTGATGTGCCAGATACCATGCAAAGTCTGTTATAAGCACTATCTCACTTAATCCTTGAACACCTATATGCACTGCTTCTATTATCCTTATTCTATAAATGTGGAAACTGAGACAGAGAGTTAAATAACTTGGTGAAATCTGTAAGTTGAAGAAGGGAGTTTGCAACCACCATGGGCAGTTCTGCCTACTTGTGATTCTATTTTTAGTTCTCTAAAAAGAAGTTACCATGTGTGTAGGTATGTTGATACATCCCGCCCCACCCTCCATCACCAGCTTAATGGCTTGGACACAGATCATTTGAAAACTGAGATGCTTGATAATTAGCATCATGCGGTATGAAAGATGGGAACTATATTAACTTTTTCTCTACAAAGTACTCTGGTAATAGGACAACACAGAAGTAAATCTTGCCTAGCCAGATAAATTGAAGGCAAGGACCATGTTTTTTCACCTGGTTGCTGAGATCTAGAAAGGAGACAAAGCAAAAGACACTTTCAGTCCTGTGTGACAAATGATATAACAGCAGTGTAATTAATAAAAAGGAGAACTTTTCTGTGAAAACCTCAAACGTTTTTATTGGTTTTGCAACTCTTTTTTTTTTCTCTGTAGAAATGCAATGTATTTTTTGTAGGAAAATTTAGAAAATATCAAGAAGTATAAAGAATGTTTAAAACACCTATTTTCCTATAACCCAGATATAACTAATTTAACTAATCCTCTATTTTATCATCAGAGGATTGTTCGACTTTGTTAAAGGGAAAATAGAGACTAATAGCTTCTAAAGTCCAGTGTGTGTTTTTATGTAACACTGACAAACATTCTTATGCCCTCTGAGCTAGTCCATAAGGAGAGCCCATAAACAAATGTCTGAACATTCAAAGTATTCTACCTTCAAGATAATTACCAAATCCCTAAGGTGGGTATGAAATAAGTAGAAAAACCCCAAGGTCTTCCTGCTTACCTGGAACATCTCACCCCATCTTCCCTCACTCTTTACCCGGCTCACTTGTCTTTATTCAGGCCTCTGCTTAGGTAACATTTGGTTTGCTCCATTGTAGCTTAAGTTTGAGAACAGTATGTAACATTTATTGTGCCAAGTATTGTTCCACAATTCTACATGCATTAATGCATTAATACAGGCTTGCGAAAAAGTATTCCAGGATCTCTCTTTTCAGATTAGGGAAAAGATTAGTCATGTGGTTATATCACTTGCTTTGAGGTCCCAGAATTAATAATGGCAGGGTGATGAGGGTTCTTTCTAATTTAGCCAGGCTAAGTCCCTGTCAAAACAAATAAGGTCCTGAGCCTCATAGCAGTATTTCGTCATAAGTGGTCCCACAAGATTATAATGGAGCTGAAAAATTCCTATTGCCTAGTGAGTTTCTAGTTGGTATGATGGTGTGGAACTATGTGTTACTTACATGTTTGTGGGGATTCTGGACTAAACAAACCTACTGTGCTGCTAGGCGTATAAAGATAACAAATGGCTGTGTTACTGGTTTATGTATCACTATTCTATACTTTTTATCATTATCGTAGAATATACTTCTTCTTATAAAAACAAAAACTATAAAGGACCTCATGCAGGTCCTTCAGGAGGTCTTCCAGAAGAAGGCATTGTCATCATAGGAGATGAAAGTCTATGCCTGTAATTGCCTCTGAAGGCCTTCCATTGGGACCAGATGTAGAGGTGCAAGGCAGTGACAGTGATGATCCTGACCCTGTGTAGGCCTGGGCTGATATGTGTTTATGTCTTCATTTTTAACAACAACAACAAAAAACTGAAAAGTAACAATTTTAAAAGTGGAAAAAGGCTTACAGAATAAGCCTTTTAATATAAAGAAAATATTTGTGTATATCTGTATAATGTGTTTATACTTCAAGTGCTTTTACAAAAGAGACAAAAAGTTTTTAAAAAGTAAAAAATGCATACAATAAAAATTACAGTAAGCTAAGGTTAATTTATTGAAGAAAAAATGATTTTTATAAATTCATTGGAGCACATGTGTACAATGTTTATTATGTCTATAGTAGTGTAAAGTGATGTCCTAAGCCTTCTCATTTGCTCACCACTTACTGATTCACCCAGAGCAACTAACAATCCCCCAAGTTCCATGCATGCTGAGTGTCCTACAGAAATATTCCATTTTTTGGCGATGCCTGTGGCTCAGTGAGTAGGGCGCCGGCCCTATATACCAAGGGTGGCGGTTTCAAACCCAGCCCTGACCAAACTGCAAAAAAAAAGAAATACTTCATTTTTTATTCTTCACACCACATTTTTACTATACGTTTTCTAGTTCAGATACCAAATTCAGTAGAACCTCTATAAGGTGACTGCACAAAGGACTATAACAAACTATCAGCACAGGGAAGGGGTCGACATAAGTAACCAGACCCATCCGACTGACACATACATGGAGTATATACCCCATCTATGGAAATTAGGGTAACTTAAGGAGATGGTCAGTGTAGGCAGGTGGTCAACTGTGGAATTCTGATGTACTGACCACTGTGTTATGTTTGCCTACAGTATTCAGACAGTAACATGATGTTTGGTCGATAGCCTCGGAGCAATAAGCTATAGCATACAGCCTCGGTGTGGAGTCGGCTGTACCACCTGGGCTTGAGTAAGTACACTCTGTGAGGTTTTCACAAAGACCATATCACCTAAGGACACATTTCTCGAAACTCAGTCTCTGTTATTAAGTAATGCGTGGGTGTTTTAAGGTCTCAGTTACCAAGGACATGTTTAATCAGTTTTGAAGTTGAAATAATATAATGGAATCATCTTCTGGGGGGAGTTTGCTTCTAAAATCCAGAGCAAGGCCTTAACTCTCTTCAATTCAGCAAAGGCTGAGAGGGGTGAAAAGGCTGCAGAAGAAAGGTTTAAAACTAGTAGAAGGTGGTTAATGAGTTTTAAGAAGCCATCTCTGTAACATAAAAGTGCAAGGTGAAGCGATAACTATCCAAAGCTAAGTTGATGAATGTGGCTGTACTAAACAATGGATTTTCAATGCAGACATAACAGTCTTACTGTTGGAAGAAGACACAATCTAAGACTTTATAGCTAGATAAAGCATGGATTTATGCTTTTAGATATGCTTTTAGATATTCTTTTAGATAAAGACAGGATTCATGCTTCAAATTCAAAAGGAACATCAAAACCTGGGTGATAATGACATCTGTTTACAGCATGGTTTACTGAATATTTTGAGCCCATTGTTAAGATCTACTGCTCAGAAAAGAAAAATTCCTTTGAGAATATTACTATTCATCGACAATGTACCACCAAGAGCTCTGATAAAGATGTACAAGGAGGTTAATTAATTTATTGTGATTTTTTTTGCCTGCCTAATACACATCCAATCTGCAGCCCATGGATCAAGGAGTAATTTTGACTTTTCAGGTCTTATTATTTAAGAAATGCATGTCATAAGGCTATGGGTGGCATAGATAGGGATTTCTCTGATGGATCTGAGCAAAGTACATTGAAAACCTTTTGGAAAGGATTCATCATTGTAAATGTCATTTAAGAATATTCATGATCCATGGGAAGTCAAAATATCAGTGTTAACAGAGTTTGGAAGATGTTGATTCCAGTCTTTATGGATGACTTTGACGGCTTCAAGACTTCAGGGGAGGAAGGTCACTGCAGATGTGGTGGACATAGCAAGAGAACTAGAACCAGAAACTGAGCCGGAAGACGTAACTGAGTTACTATAATCTTATGATAAAACTTGAAGGAATGAAGAGTTGCTTTTTATGGCTGAGCAAAAAAAGTGGTTTCTTGAGATGGAATCTACTCCTGGCAAAGATGCTTTGTACATTGTGGAAATGTCAATGAAGGATTTAGAATATTCCATAAACTGCGTTATTAAACCAACAGCAGGGTGTGAGAGGACTGACTCCAGGAAAGAAGTTTTGTTGGTAAAATTCTATCAAGCAACATCCATGCTACAGAGAAATCTTTCTCTGTAAGAAAGAAAGAAAGGAAGAGTTGATAAGTTGTGGCAAACTCCATTGTTATTTTAAGAAATTGCCACAGCCACTCCAACAACCACTACCCCATCCGTCTGTTAAGGCTATAATTAGCCTGTTTTATTTCTCTTAGCAGAGGACATTATAAAAGTGAATTTTCCAGAAAGTCTTCCAAAAGCAAAACATTTTAACTATTGCAAATGGAAGAATTTATGCACTTGTTTGTTTTTCTTCCTTCAAATAATAGGTAGCCTATGATTTCACGTATTTTGAATTGTCAGTAATAGCTAATATTTATTGGGCACTAGCTGTATGCCAGGCACAGAGGTAAGAACTTTAGTTACATTATTTAACTTAGTTTTACGACAGCTCTGTAAAGTACATACTGCTGTTTTGCTTATCTTCCAGGTAATGGAACTGATGGCTAGAGATGTTAAGTAACTTGGCCCTGCGATTTCTGATGTATCCTAAACTCAGTAGCAATCCTTGGTATGCATTTTGTTTGTTTTAATTTAAATGGTGGCAGTAGGAAGCAGGGATCATTTATTTTGGTTCATATCAGTGACTTGGGGTCTTATCTCCTTGGTGTTAGCTGTTATTCACTGACATTGCCACGCCCTCCTAATTTACCAAAGAAACCTTCCATGACTACGTGACAACCTGCTAACAATAAACATCATACCTGACAATAAAAGTTTATTAACACAGCGATGAAAGGCCTAAAGAACATACATGCAGTCTAGGTTGAATAATTGAAAGGTTGCCAGTGTGGGGGGAGCAAGTTGGGTCTCTGAAATTAGGTGTCCCTGGATTTAAATCCCAGATCTGCCATTTCCTTGCTGTGACCCTGCACAAGACTCCCAGTTTCTCATCCATCTAACACTGTCTTTGCAGAGCTGTGCTTACTGATTCAAGATAATGAATGTAAAAGTACTTGACTTACAGAAGACATTCAGTATTAGTGAATGATTTAGCAGTGTGCATTAATTTCATTGGACTGAGGTTTTATCTGTTTGTTTTGTTTTTCTGCTTATTCTCTGGCTCTTAGTTGTGTTGTGAGTAATGAAAATTGCCAGATATGATATTTCTATAAAATCTAGTTTAATTGCTTATAATATGTCAGTTTATATGTTAGGGGGTTTTTTTTAAAGAGTTTTCAAATCTATTACTTCATGTCTTTTAGGTTAAAAGCTAAAATTAGGTTTTGTTCTTTGTTCTTAGTCATCTGTACTCATTTCTTATTCAAAATTACGTGGGCTTAATTTTATCCCTATTCTGTGATTTAATCTATTTCAAATCCTGGCTTTTACTTTATAATTTATTTTTATAGTATGCATATAGAGAACAGTTTTCCCATATTATCAGGGCTGCCTCCTCATTGTTGGCTTACACTTCAAAAGAAATCTTTATGTCATCATTTTCTTTGATGGCCCCATTGAGTTGGTGATCTTATGTGTGAGATACTTTCTATAATTTCGCTGTTATTTTAAATGACGCGTACAGATCTAAAAACCTTAAAATGTGCACTAAATGATTTATTTCTGTTTTTGCTAATATAGGAAAGTACCTTGATTAACAAAAAAGGGGCATAAAATGTGTAAATAAAATTAGCAATATCATGCATAGAAAAATTGTTTCAAATGAACGTAGTCTGTTACTTTGAGTGCTTCAATTCATCCTTTAAAATTAAATTCTGACTTTAATAACTTAACAGTTTTATCCCATAATACAGAAAAAGTATAAAATGATAGTGAAAACCATCTATAATTCTTACCTAGAGATAATTTAAAACATTGGTATCCTTGCTTTTATTTTTAAAAAATCTTTCAATCAATATAAATACATTCTTTTAAAAAAGTAAATGCACGGCTCGGCGCCTGTGGCTCAACGGGCTAAGGCGCCAGCCACGTACACCTGAGCTGGCGGGTTCGAATCCAGCCCGGACCGCCAAACAACAATGACGGCTGCAACCAAAAAAGGTCCGGGCTTTGTGGCGGGCGCCTGTAGTCCCAGCTACTTGGGAGGCAGAGGCAGGAGAATCGCTTGAGCCCAGGAATTGGAGGTTGCTGTGAGCTATGATGCCATAGCACTTTATCCAGGGTGACAGCTTAAGGCTCTGTCTCAAAAAAAAAAGTAAATGCACGTGCAGTTTTGTTTTTTGTTTTTTGTTTTTTTGAGACAGAGTCTCACTATGTCACCCTCAATAAAGTGCTGTGGCACCATAGCTCACAGCAACCTCAAACTGGGGCTTAAGCAATTCTCTTGCCTCAGCCTCCCAAGTAGGTGAGACTATAGGCACCCACCACAACACCTGGCTGTTTTTTGTTTAGTTGTCATTGTTGTTGAGCAGGCCTGGGCCAGGTTCAAACCCACCAGCCCCAGTATATGTGGCCGGAGCCTAACCAATGAGCTGTGAGTGTCCAGCCTGCAGTTTTGTATCTTGATTTTTATTCAATGTAGTAGAAGAGGCTTCCTGGGCCATTAAATATCCTAAGCGATTATTTTTACTAGCTGAATGACATTCAACATATTCAAATACTATAGTTTAATTAAGTTTATATTATGGAGTATTTAGATTATGGACAGGTTTTTAAAAATTATAATAGTGTGATATATAGGTTTCTGTGCACATTGATGAATATATTTTTAACAAATTTATAGATGTAATCGTGCAAATGGCCCTCTAGAAAAATTACACTCATTTATATTTTGACCATCAGTGCATGAGTGTCCATTTCTCTGCACCCATTCTTATTTCCCACACATCCTATTTTTGTGAATTTCATAGACAAGCCTGGGCGTAATAGTGCTAAGATACCCATTTTGTAGAGTCAGAGAGACTGAGTTTGTATTCCTCTTGTAACACTTATGAGTTATGTGTGTGATTTGGGGCAAGTTTCTTATTAATTTCCCTGAAGCCTCAGTTTCTTTGAAAAATGGTGACAGTAATACCTATTATTATAGTAATGTCAAGAAATATGGTTGTGGTGGTGGAGATTATCTGATAGTATATACTGAAGCACTTAAATCCCTGAGAACTATTAGCTATCGTTGTTTATTATGAAGGTGATTTCTCCTCATTATGTACTATATTTTATAGCTGGTAGTTGCTGATACAAAAACACTTCATTTTACATAATCACCTGGCTCTTTACTGAACTCTTCTATGTCCTGTTAGATAAATTGTAATACCTAGTTCCAACACTTTTTGTAATGTCTCTTGATTTTCAGAATCTATTATAATGACCTTATATCAGGGTGTTTTCAGCATTTCAGTTATACCTTTTGTTCTTATTGCATTGACTGAAATCAAAGAATAATGTTGGATAATAGAGGGCATTTAGGCGATTTCTGCTTTTAATAGGATTTCCTCTATTTCTGCTTTTAATAGGATTTTAGTGGCTGTTGTTTTGTACACGTTCTGAAAATATCTTAACAGTTAAATGGGAGAAACTTAAAAACAGACTTACACGTTATATGGGATTCCTTTACATGGGATTCCCTAAGTTATATCCCTAAGTATTTTTAAAGAAACATGTTCAAGATGTATTTTTAGGATTTAAGACATGATCTCTCTTTTTTTAATTGAACATATAGTCTATCAGCTTAAATCCAGTAAGGCTGACATTTTCCTAATTTTAACCCACCTAATGAATCGGTTCTTGTCTCAGTGGGATACGTTTTGAGATCCATTCTTTATATTGTTGTCCACTTGTTATGTCCTATCTATAAAAGATGAATAAAAGTAAATGAAAGTATTTGTAGCCCTCTGGAAGAAAACCCTTCATTCAAATGAAGTCTTAGAATCATCCTTACCTAACCCCTTAGTATCTTTGCAGAGCACATTTGAAAACTTCTGCCCCCCAGTAAGATTCAAATAATTCACCCCTGCCTCCCCAAATAGCAGTGCTACTGAAACTGAAATTTTCAGAGGCTGGTAGGCAAATCACATTGTGATATTATGATATTTTTCTTACATAGTGTTTGTACTGAAGTCTGAATTTAGCATGCTAAAAGAATATTACATTTAGCAGCATATATACTGCATGAAAATATGATATTCACAAATCCAGGAGGCATCTTTCCATCCTTAGGTAACTCATTTTGCTCCTGGAATCTCTTCTTTTACCTATACTCTGCTGACAGAAGTCCATCTAGTATTATTTTAAAATACTGTTCATGTATGAATGGATACCGTATTTATATCTCTCTTGTACACTGCTGTCTTAACAGTGCTGTTTTCCATAGAGGTTATACTAGTTTGCATTGCCACCCACAGTGTGTAAGCACTTCCTTTTCACTGCATCCATGCCAACATCTATTGTTCTTTGATTTTTAGTAATGGACATTCTGATATGGTAAGGTTATTACCATGAACCCCCATAGGCTCATTTGCATTTTCCTGATAATTAGTGATATTGAACATATTTTCATATTTTTTTGGCCATTTATCTTCTTTTGAAAAAAAATATTTTATATCTTTTGCTCATTGATTTTTTGGATGGGGAACTTTATTTTTTCTTGTTGATTTGCATGAGTTCTTTGTAGATTCTGAGTATTAGCCCTTTGAGTTCTTTGTAGATCTGGATATTAGCTTGTACATTGGTTTGCAGATACTTTCTCCCATTCTGTAGGTTGCCTGTTTATTATTTCCTTCGCTATATAGAAAGTTTTTGTTTTAATTAAGTCTCATTTATTTAATTTTCCAGTTGCTATATTTGCTTGTGTAATCTTAGTCATAAATTCTTTGCCAGATCCAGAGTATTTTTCCTAAGCCAACATCTAGAATATTTTTCCTAAGCTTTCTTTTATAATGCTTATGGTTTCAAATTTTACATTTAAGTCTTTAATCCATCTAGAGTTAATTTTTGTATATGATAAGAGATAGGGTATAATTTTCTTCTTCTGTATGTGGCTATCTAATTTTCCCAATGCCATTTACCTCTTAGGGTATCTTTTCCTCAGTGTATGTTTTTGTTTGCTTTGTTGAAAAGTTAGTGGGTTGTAATTATATGGCTTTATTTCTGGGTTCCCTATTCTGTTCAACTGGCCTATATGTCAACCTTTTATCCTAGTATCATGGTTGTTTGGTTACTATGACCTTGTAATATAATTTGAAGTCAGGTAATGGGCCTCCAGATTTATTCTTTTTGTTTAGAGTTGGTTTCAATATTCCAGCTCTTTTTTTGGTCCCATAAGAAGTTTAGGATTGTTTTTTCTAGGTCTATGAAAAATGATATTGGTATTTGGAAAAGGATTGCATTGAATCTGTCCATCACTTTGGACAGAATGGACATGTTAACAATGTTGATCCTTCCAGTCCATGAACGTGGGATGCTTTTCCATTGGCTGTGTCCTCTGTGATTCCTTTCATCAGTGTTCCTTGCAGAGATCTTTCATATCCTGGGTTAAGTATCTTCCTAGGTATTTTATTTTCTTTGTAAATGGTATTGAGTTCTTAATTTGACTCTTAGCTTGACTGTTATTCATATATAGAAATATTACTGATTCTGTACATTATTTTCTAACCTGAGACTTTACTTAATTTATTATCAATTCTAGGAGTCTCTTTGGTGGTGTCTTTAGGGTTTTCTAGGTATGAGATCATATTGTTGGAAAACAAGGATAGTTTAACTTCTTCCTCAATTTGGATGTCCTTTATTTCTTTCATTTTCCCAGTTGCTCTGGTTAGGACTTCCAGTACTGTATTAAATAGAAGTGGTCAAAGTGGGCATCATTGTCTTCTTCCCCTTCTTAGGGGTAATGCATTCATCTTTTCCCTGTTTGCTGTGATGATAGGTGTGGGTTTCTCATGTATGGTTTTGTTATTTTGAGGTATGTTTCTTCTATGCCTAGTTTGTGAAGGGTTTTGATCATAAAAGTGTGCCAGATTTTATCACATCTTTTTTTGCATCTATTGAGATGACCATATGGTTCTTGTTTTTAATTCTGTTTATATTCCTTCTATGCCTAGTTTGTTAATGGTTTTGACCATAAAAGGGTACCAGATTTTATCAAATGCTTTTTCTGCATCTATTGAGATGACCATATGGTTCTTATTTTTAAATCTGTTTATGTAGATCACGTTTATTGATTTGGTGTGTGGAACTATGTTTGCATCCCTAAAATGAAACCCACATGATTATGATGAATTACCTTTTGATGTGTTTTTGGATTCAGTTTGCTAGTATTTTATTGAATATTTTGGAACCACGGTCATGAGGGATATTGGTCTGTAGTTTTGTGTGGTGCCCTTTCTTGGCTTTGGTATTAGGGTGATACTGGCTTTATAAGTGAGTTAGAGAATTCCCTCCTTAATGTTATGGAACAATTTAAGTAGGATAGGTGCCAATTCGTCTTTTGTAGGTGTGGTAGAATTTGTCTGTGCACTGTCTGGTCCAGGCCTTTTTGGGTTGTTGTTGGGATTTTTTTTTTTTTTTACTATTTTTATCTCAAAACTTGTTCATCTGATCAGGATGCTATTAATATTTCTTCCTGATTCAAGCTTGGGAGGCTGTATGTTCCCAACAGTTTATCTATTTCCTCTAGATTTCCCAGTTCTTGTGCTTAAGGTTTTCGTGACTACAGATGATAGTTTGTGTATCTGTGGTATTGGTTTTGTGTCTCCTTTTTTAATTTCTTCTTGAGCTTGTTTGAGTCCTTTCTCTTCTATTTCTGGTTAATCTAGCTAGTGGTCTATTGATTTTATCTTTTCAAAGAACCAGCTTTTTGTTTCATTGATTCTTTGCTTTTGTTTCTTTGATTTCCATTTTGTTTAGCTCTGAACTGAGCTTTGTTATTTCTTTTCTTCTGCTAGCTTTGGGATTGGTTATTTTTCTGGTTCCTTGAGGTGTGAGAATTAGGTTGTTAATGTGTGATCTTTCTGTCTCTTTTGACAGGCATCAAGTCTTGAGTTTCCTTCTTAGCACTGCCTTTACTGTGTCGCAGACAGTGAGGAAGCTTCTGTTACTTTTGTCATTAAATTTGATTGCCATCTTGATTTTGTTGTTGACCCAAGGATTGTTCAGCAGATTGTTTAATTTCCATATATTTTGTAGTTTTGATAGTTCCTCTTGGAGTTGATTTCTAGTTTTATTCCACTGTGATCTGAGAGGATAAGTTTGCTGAAAATTGTTTTGTGGCCTAACATGATGATCTATTTTGAAGCTGTACCATGTGCTGATGAAAAGAATGTATATTCTGCAATTTTTGGAATTGTGTGCTTAGAAGTTTTCATAGTAGTCTCAGATGATAGTTTGTATTGGAACATTCTGCAGTTACAGAATGTTCTGTAAATGTCTGTTGGGTTCATTTGTTCTAGAGTCCTGTGTAAGTCTAGTATTTCTTTGTTGATTTTCTGCTTTGAATGTCCATTCTTTTCTGCCAGTAGAGTGTTGACGTTCCTGGCTGTTATGATGTTTCTGTTTATTTCCTTACTTAAATCTAGTAGAATTTGTTTTATGAATCTGGGAGCTCCTGTGTTAGGTTCATATATATATTTATGATTGTTATATCTTGTTGAATTGATGCCTTGATCATTGTATAATAACCACCTTTTTACCACCCATTGTTATTTGATGTCTATTTTCTCTGTCGTGAGAATAGCTACTCCTGCTTGCTTTTGGTTTTCATTTGCATGGGATATTTTTTTCCACCCCTTTACCTTAAGTTTATGAGAATTATTGTGAGTTAAATGGGTTTCTTGGATGTTGCTGCCACCCAGCCCCCCAATCAATGATGCAGAGGCACCACCGCAGATGAAATGATTGATTTGAAATGGAATGGCTAACACTCGCTCAGACATTTCAGTGGCTGAGGCTCACTCAGGCCTTTCAGCAAATTTATTTCTTCCACCAAGGCTTATATAGGCACATAACTTAATCAACAAACACATGACTTGATCTCATGACTTAATCAATGAAAATATGACTTAAACCTGGCCCCCGGTCTTTTACTACCTGGTACTTCCAAGTCTATGGATAAATCAGACTAACTGATAACCACTTATTATGTAAAACTATCCTTATTGGCTAAGGTTTAACTGGCTTAACTGATAACTACTTTACCAAAGTTATTCTTATGCTAAGTAATAATCCTTTAAACGACCATTTGGAGGCAGTTGATCATTTTAAGGGAGTAGCCTGGAGAATCCCACCAGGATTT